>JAPQNM010000038.1:21437319-21444819 GCA_029783475.1 Metacarcinus magister
GGGTCTGCCAGTTACGAGCACAAGGCAGGTTGCCAGCACCAGCCTCACAAGCATACTGATGCTCCGCTGCCTCGGCCACCACCATTTGAGCAAACGCAGTAGTCCTGGAGGTTGTTCATCCTTATTTATATATATATATATATTGTTTTCCAGAGGTTGCTCGAAGTCCAAAATAAAATAAGTATGATTGCCCAGCATGTGTTATGTAGGTATATTGATTGGCTTCTTTGCAACGTGCGCACGGTTTTTGAGTGCGTTTAATTTACATTTTATCATTTATATACGTGACCTTTTAGGATCCTACTAATGCCTCCATGATTTAACTTTTTACTCAAGAGTGTAACGGCCATATGTTAAGTCAAATATAGGGTATATCTTCTAGGGTCTATAGTCAATTCGTTATGTTAAAATGTAATCACGGCCCTATACTTTGGGAAATACTATTATTATGGAAAGAATTCCAATACTCCTTTTTAGTCTGCTTCGGTGTGTCTTTCGGGAACCCTATATGTAATTATTATCGTCAAATGAACTACTTACCAATTTAAAACATACCTATGCTAGTCTGATATTTGTGAAAAAATAAGGAAAGTTCTTGTGTGCAAAATATCTCAACACGAACACCATTCATAAATTTCTAAACACTGACGCTGCTACACCCTATATTGGAGTTCGAGTCAACATCAACACTCGGGGATGTCTGTCTTGTCAGGACCCCATGAGGAGTCTATTTGCAGTATTAGAAAACACTTTTATTGTTTGAAATGCCTATTCAGAAGTTAAATACTTCAATGTCTCATGTATTGAGAAATTTTGACCATACATAACTTTAGTTAACGAATGTTGGTACAGAAAAAGAAAATTAAATACAATTATTCACTACTTACTTCCCCTTTGAGTTTTCCCATATCTTCTTCAGCTGTTGTTGAGTTCTTTGAGGCCCATAACCACCAGAATTAAACAATGTTGGGATAATATTGAAATAAACTTAGCGTTAGGTTAGCCACGGAGGGTTAGTTAGGTTACATTAGCCCTGCAAGGATAGGTTTGGTTAGGTTAGCCACGGAGGGTTAGTTAGGTTACATTAGCCCTGCAAGAATAGGTTTGGTTAGGTTAGCCACGGAGGGTTAGTTAGGTTACATTAGCCCTGCAAGGATAGGTTTGGTTAGGTTAGCCACGGAGGGTTAGTTAGGTTACATTAGCCCTGCAAGGATAAATTTGGTTAGGTTAGCCACGGAGGGTTAGTTAGGTTACATTAGCCCTGCAAAGATAGGTTTGGTTAGGTTAGCCACGGAGGGTTAGTTAGGTTACATTAGCCCTGCAAGAATAGGTTTGGTTAGGTTAGCCACGGAAGGTTAGTTAGGTTACATTAGCCCTGCAAGAATAGGTTTGGTTAGGTTAGCCACGGAGGGTTAGTTAGGTTACATTAGCCCTGCAAGGATAGATTTGGTTAGGTTAGCCACGGAGGGTTAGTTAGGTTACATTAGCCCTGCAAGGATTGGTTTGGTTAGGTTAGCCACGGAGGGTTAGTTAGGTTACATTAGCCCTGCAAGGATAGGTTTGGTTAGGTTAGCCACGGAGGGTTAGTTAGGTTACATTAGCCCTGCAAGGATAGGTTTGGTTAGGTTAGCCACGGAGGGTTAGTTAGGTTACTTTAGCGCAGTGATATGTTTTGTTTCGTATATTTCAAAATGGTAACTGTTACGCCGTTAGCATTGTAAAAGCATTATATGCTACCCAGAAATAAATAGTCAGTGTTTCAAAATTAGTAGGCTAAGCTTATCTCAATAATCCCCCAATGTTGTTATTTTTTCCCATGCCTCTTTCTTGTTATTAATGATGCGGTAGTCATGACTCTTGTCAAACAATACGCCTTTCCTCTCTATAAACCTTAATAGAAAATTTCGCTCATTAGCAGTGATATATTTCGTTCGAAATCTGTTCTTGGTTTCCATTTTTTTTTAGTTTTTTAGTAGGTAGGTAGGTAGATAGGTGACGAATGTGCGACATATGCAACACAATTTATCTTTCCCGCCCAAATTATGTAAATAAATGTTGTCGCGGCATACCAACTGTTCATCGACACCCGTATATGCTTGGAGCAGGAGTACCAACCGCTTCCTTTCCCTAAACCAGATCTTAACATAACGAGTTTGAAATTAAGGTCTGTTTACCCTTTCCATAGTGCGAAAAGTAGTACCTATAATTTGGGAAACCTATATTTGGCTTAACATATGGCTGTTAGATATAACACAAGAAAGAGATGGATGAGCGGATTGCATATATTTGAACATTTAAGGAAAACTTAACATTATGTGGATATAATTATCGTAGAAAACAACCCAATCGTTTGGAAAAACTATCCACATCTTAGAATTAATTAAATCAATTTAGTAGAAACAGATTCCTCCAATAAAACCATGAAAACTTATCATGATTCAAGAATTCCTTATCTAGACTTTTTTGCTTAGTAACAATTATTGTCCTCACTTTTGACGATAAACAAATTTACAAATAACTAAATTTAATTGATTATCAGATGAGGTTGCAATGGGAGATATTCAACACTTTCACCAAATATGCATCTTTGTATATATACATACATACATATATATATATATATATATATATATATATATATATATATATATATATATATATATATATGTGTGTGTGTGTGTATACTATATATATATATATATATATATATATATATATATATATATATATATATGTATATATATATACATATATATATATATATATATATATATATATATATATATATATATATATATACGTATATATATATATATATATATATATATATATATATATACATATATATATTATATATATATATATATACATATATATATATATATATATATATATATATATATATACGTATATATATATATATATATATATATATATATATATATATATATACTATATATATATATATATATATATATATATATATATATATATATATATATATATATATATATATATTTATATATATATATATTTTCCCCACATTGAAAGGGTACTGCCTAAGGTTAAACAAAAATGCGTAAAAAAAATCCCGCCTGTCGCCAGACCCTGTAAAGAAGACATTAGGAGAAAAGAAGCGAGGGATGGAGTTTCAGTTAACATTACAGGTGTCATAGTCATAGACAGGTGAAAAAACAGACAAAGGAAAAGATTTCCAGAGTTTACCAGTGCATGGGATGAAAGAGTGAAGATACTGGTTAACTCCTGCATTAGAAAGATGACAGAATATGGATGAGAAGATGCAGAAAGTCTTGTGCAGCGAGGCCGCGGAAGGGGTAGAGGCATGCAGTTAGCAAGTTCAGAAGAGCAGTCAGCATAAAAAATAGCGGTTGAAAAGGGATAAAGATGCAACAGCGCTTCGGTGACTTAAAGAATCAAGACAGTCAGTTAGAGGGGGAGAGTTAATGAGACGAAAAGCTTTAGAATCCACCCTGGTTAAAAGAGCTGGGTGAGTTGAACCCTCCTAGACATGAAAACCATACTCCATATATGGGCGGATAAGGCCCCTGTTCAAAGCAAGCAGCTTGGAGGGAGAGAAAAATGGACGCAGACGTCATATGACACGTAACTGGTGATGTAGTGGTCAGCGTTCGGGCATGGGAGCCTAGGTTCCGGGTTAGAATTCCCGATATCCGCTGACCACTTTTCAATATTTGATATCACCGCCGAGTGGCCAAGGACTACCCATATTGCTGCCATACTGTCCTCAGACGGGACTTACAACGTTAATATGCATCTAAGGCTGTAGCAGTAATAAACCTCACCCGTTCTCAACATATTCAAGAGAGAACGTAAACATTCGAGGCGTCACTATAAAAATTATAAAACCTACACCAAATAACAGGCGAGGCAAGTCCATCTCTGCCTCCATATGCCTACTGGTGCCAACGGTTAATGATATAGAAAAAAAAAATAAAAACTTCTTGGAAGCTGATTTAGCAAGAGTAGAGATATGTAATTGCTAGTTTAGATTTTTAGTAAAGGATAGACCGAGTGTGTTTAATGTGGAAGAGAGGGGAAGTTGAGTGTCATTAAAGAAGAGGGGATAGTTATCTAGAAGGTTATGTCGAGTTGATACTTGTAGAAATTAAGTTTTTGAGGCATTGAACAGAACCAGGTTTGCTCTGCCCCAATCAGAAACTAGTGAAAGATCAGAAGTTAGGCGTCCTATAGCATCTCGCCTTGAATCACTTAATTCTTGTTGGGTTGGGCGTCTGTTATACGACGTTGAAAAATGCAAGGTTGTGTCATCAGCATATGAGTGGATGGGGCATTGAGTCAGATTTAGGAGATCATTGATGAATAATAGAAAGAGAGTTGGTGATAGGACAGATCCCTGAGGAACGCCACTGTTGATAGTTTTAGGGGAAGAACATTGACCGTCCACTACAGCAGCAATAGAACGGTCAGAAAGGAAACTGGCGATGAAGGTACAGAGAGAAGGATGGAATCCGTTGGAGGGTAGTTTCGAGCCTAAAGATTTACGCTAGACTCTATCGAAGGCTTTCGTTATGTTAAGGCAGACAGCAAAGGTTTTACCGAAGTCCCTAAAAGAGGATGACCAAGATTCAGTCAGGAAAGCAAGATCACCAGTAGATCGGCCTTTACGGAAACCATACTGGCAATCAGAGAGAAGGTTGTGAGCTGATAGATGCCTCATTATCTTCTTGTTAAGGACAGACTCAAAGGCTTTAGAAAGGCAGGAAATCAAAGCTATAGGGCGGTTTTTTGAAGGATTGGAGCGGTCACCCTTTTTAGGGACAGGTTGAATGTGAGCAAACTTCCAGCAAGAAGGATAGGTAGAAGTAGAGAGACACAGACGAAAGACTGACCAGGCAGGAGCGAGCTCGGAAGCACAGTTTTTGAGAACAACAGGAGGGACTCCATCCAAACCGTAAGCCTTCCGAGAATTAAGGCCAGAGAGGATATGAAAAACGTCATAATGAAGAATTTTAATTTTAGGGATGAAGTAGCCAGAGGGTGGAGGAGTAGGAGGAATATGCCCAGTATCATCCAAAGTAGAGTTGGTAGCAAAGGTTTGAGCGAAGAGTTCAGCTTTAGAGAAAGAAAAAACAGCTGTGGAGCCATCTGGTTGAAGTAAAGGAAGGCTAGATGCCAGAAATCACGAGAAGAGTTCGAATTGGAAAGATTTATATATATATATATATATATATATATATATATATATATATATATATATATATATGTATATATATATATATATATATATATATATATATATATATATATATATATACACACACACACTAGCAGAGTACCCGGCGTTGCCCGGGAAGACACAAAGGGGTCCCACTGAGTACCCCCTCCAAGTTTCAGCTCGATCCAAGCTTATTTAGATAGGCGTAGCCCGTGAACATGACAGAAACCCGGCGTTGCCCGAAAATGTGGAATACACAAAAGGGGTCCCATGAGTACCCTTTCCTAGTTTCAGCTCGATCCGACCACATTTAAATAGGTTTTACTGCTAACATACATACAGATACACACACACACACACACACACACACACACACACACACACACACACACACACACACACACACACACACACAGAATTTGACAATTATATATTATATATATATATATAACTTTTTTTCTTCTGTATTTTTTTTAGCGTCATAATCACATAGATGTCGCGTTGTCAGGAAGATCTCGGTCAATTGCACTAACATAAAATCTTAACAAATTATCAATAAACTGTCTTGTGTAAATGCTTATTTCAAACAATTGCAATTTTTTTTCAAATTGCACATCCCAAGCAAATTATATTCAAGTAGTTATATTACAAAGAAACTAATTGTGTGTTTCTTATAGATTTATTATTATATTGGATTATTCACATATCATTATCGTTACATATTTAGTAATATCGTAAAACATCTCCTGTACATATATATGAAATTCATCATATATATATAAACTTTCTTGTTTGTTTTTTTATTTTGTATGAAAAGTGATGTAGTTTGCATTCAAGCTACAAATTTCATTGTCTGTTTATTTATGTATTTGTTTATTTATTTATTTATATATTTATTTACTTATTTCTTTATGTATATGTTTACTGATTTATTTATTTGTCCTGACATTTATGTTTAGTCCAGTAGCATAAATTGCTCATTAGCAGACTAACTTTCTATTATTGATATCAACATATACTTTTGATTTAGAAATTACTTCAGAGATAGCATTTCCCTACCAAAGATAATGATAGCAAGTGTGAAGCCAGCCATTAGAATAAAGAATCCGTCCTGTGTGTGGCTGAGGGTGAGGATCGGGGTCCCTTCCACGTTGATGTCTTCTGTTTCCGTTGAATGTTCCTGCTGATCTGCGGCCTAGCGTTCTCGTTGCCTTCTCTGGCTTTTAAATTTGGTTTCTGTTTATATGTCTGCTATCCACTTATCGTAGAGGCCTGCCTATTGAAGAAAACCCGAATGGTAATTGTCATATTACTGATATACATGTATATACATTATATATATATATATATATATATATATATATATATATATATATATATATATATATATTTACATTTACATATGTGTGCGTGTGGGTAAAATTCACCATGGTCTGCAGGATCACGCGCTTGACTTGTGATCGTCAGCCATTACTCTCCCCGAAAGAGCTCATACCTCATAGAGACGGACCTGAGATCACTCACACATCAAACACACTCATTCTTTTGCTCAAAGGGGTCATTAATCGCTCCTTTATATAGTTTAGTAGAACAGTTGATTGATACGTAGTAATGTGTCATTTGAAAACAGCAGCTTTACAGTAACAATACCCAACATCTAAGGAAGAGAAAAAACCCAGAGTACTGATACATATATGATTTTTCATGCATAAAACTGTCCACAATAATTACTTCCAATGCAGCCAACATCCATCGGTCCAGTTGAGCCTTG
Source organism: Metacarcinus magister (assembly GCA_029783475.1). Taxonomy (NCBI): domain Eukaryota; kingdom Metazoa; phylum Arthropoda; class Malacostraca; order Decapoda; family Cancridae; genus Metacarcinus; species Metacarcinus magister. The sequence goes on from JAPQNM010000038.1 coordinate 21,444,309, forward strand.
TATGGTGCGTCGTGTGGGATGGACCAGCCACAGGGAGGGGCTCACGACTAACGTACAGACGGGTGCTGCCATCCTTCTCCGTAAACTTGTCCAGAATTTCATACTGAAAAGTCTTTTTCGTCTCTGCATGACTAGTCCTGGTAGAAATTATCGTTGAAAAATCGATACTGTATGCTAAACGGATTTCTAAGATTAAGTTAACGCATTTATGGACACACACACACACACACACACACACACACACACACACACACACACACACACACACACACACACACGGTAAATATAAATACGGAGACTGTGAACAAAATAATATCACAGTATTTTCTACACTTACTTTTTTACTAAGGCCATAGTAAAGCCCTCCATCAGTGAGGGTCCAGGTTTCATCAGTCCTGCTAAAGCTTGGAACAGCGAAGACTCAGACTCACTGTAGAACTTGCGAGATTGTTCACCATAAGGAGGCATAGTCACCCTGAAAAAAAATGTGGGAAATATTTATACATCGATG
>JAPQNM010000038.1:21449819-21467319 GCA_029783475.1 Metacarcinus magister
AGAAAAGAGAAAGGCTTACAAAAAATTCAAATTATCACAGTTAACCTCAGATTTCAACAGTTACGTTGATCTTAAAAGAACGTGTGAAAAAGAGATAAGGAAAAAAAAGCGCGAGTATGAAGTAAGGAAATCTCACGAAGCAAAGAAAAATCCCAAATTGTTCTATAGTTATATACGAAACAAAAAAACCGTAAGAAATAATATAGGCCCACTAGTAGATAATGATAATAAACTAATCAGCGATGACAAAGATATGGCCTCCATACTTAATTCAACGTTCAGTAGCGTCTTTACTGAGGAAGGTAAAGCAGATATCCTTACCCCGTCGAATATATTTCAAGGCCCAGATGAAGAAAAGCTCATCATAACCGAAATTCAACCATATGAGGTTCGTAAATATTTACAAAAGATTGATCCAAATAAGTTCGTTGGTCTTGATGAAATTTCACCACGGCTACTTAAAGAATGTTGTGCGCAGCTAGAAACTCCTATAACAAATTTATTCAATAAATCATTAACACAAGCTAGAGTACCTCGTGCGTGGAAAAGAGCAAACATAATCCCCATCTTTAAGAAGGGAGAAAAGAAACAAGCTACTAACTATCGACCGATTAGTCTAACGTCATTGATAATTAAACTTTTTGAAAAGATCATCAGGGAAAAGTTAGTTGAGTTCCTCGAGCAAAATAAATTAATAACGTAAAACCAGCACGGATTTCGTAGTAATAAATCATGTCTGACTAATCTATTAGATTTCTTTAATGATGTTTACGCGAGTTGGGATGTCCGGGAGCCATATGATGTGATTTACATGGATTTTCAAAAAGCATTTGATAAAGTTCCTCATAAACGGCTGATATCGAAATTGAGGGCACATGGAATAGGAGAGCATCTATGCGCGTGGATGTTCTAAATGGCGAAGTGTATGATTGGCAAAACGTAATTAGTGGTGTACCTCAAGGGTCGGTCCTGGGACCCACGCTCTTCATCATATATGTAAATGATTTAGAAGCCAATCTTTTGTCAAAAGTAGCAAAATTCGCAGACGATACAAAACTTGGCGGTAAAGTAATATGCACTGAAGACTGTGATAGAATTCAGGATGATTTAAACAAACTAATCGATTGGAGTGAGCAATGGTTAATGTCCTTTAATACAGACAAATGTAAGGTTATGCTTATTGGCGATAAAAATCCAAATTCTAAATACAAAATGTGTTATCAGGAGCTCGATAAAGTCAAACAAGAAAAGGATCTTGGTGTAATCATTAACTGTAATCTAAAAGTGAGTGATCAGTGCATAGCTGCCAGTAAGAAAGCAAATATGATGTTAGGGCTAATTTCAAGAAATTTTTGATCACAAAACACCAGAAGTAATGAAAAAAACTCTATACGGCATTTGTAAAGCCACATCTTGAATATGCGATACAATTCTGGTCACCAAACTACATTAAAGACCAAAACTTTCTGGAAAGAGTACAGAGACGAGCGACAAAACTTATTCCTACATTGCGTTATTTATCATATGAGGAACGATTAAAACAGTTAGACATGTTCACTCTCCATAAGCAAAGAATTAGGGGAGATATGATTGAAGTCTTTAAAATATTAAATAAATTTGACAAAATCAATCCAGAAGTACTTTTTGAAATTAATAACGCGTCAGTAACGAGAGGTAACGGTATGAAATTAAAAGTACAAATATTTAACACAATTGCTCGTAAGCCATACTTCAATGTTAGAGTTGTTGAACATTGGAATAGACTCCCAGCATCAGTAGTTTGTTCTAAAACTATAGACATTTTCAAATCCAGATTAGACAAACATTTCCGAGAAACAGGTTTACTTTAAAAAAGGTAGTTAAGGGATTTATGGTGTAAAGTAACTCAGACTGGTGGGTGGCTGCAGCTGTTGGTTGTCAGGGTACTGGTGCATCCACCCGTGATCCGACGTAAACGAGAATCAAATCTCTACCTGAACAACAGTTGCAGTATAAGTCCTTCTGGTCTGTGTCTACTTCACTGGTTCCCATTTGATATGAACATAAGATTTAGAGTAAACAATGCGAGCATCTATTAAACTTATATCCTTGTGTCCCTATATCTCAGATTAGAAGTGTAATGGCAGTAATTTCATTCAATATAAATAATATTCCCCATCCAAGATGTACCATCACTAATGGTAGTGTAGTCTAGTATAGTATAGTATAGTAGTCTAGTATATTATAGTATCCTCCTCTATTTTAATTTTTTACTATAAAATGTCCATGGCCATGTTTTCTACAAGGTCATGGTGTTTCCTTCTATCTGTTTATCCTGCCGGCATATTGCCGGAGGGAGAGGAGGGTGGGAGAGATCCTTCTTCTGTTCTATCCTATTCTCAAACTCTTAGTGCACTTGTAGTAGTATGTAGTGCAGCAGATACCTTAGTTATAGACCAGTAGGTCTTCTGGTGTCTGTTCTTCTCATGTATTTTTTCTCTCTCTCTCTCTCTCTCTCTCTCTCTCTCTCTCTCTCTCTCTCTCTCTCTCTCTCTCTCTCTCTCTCTCTCTCTCTCTCTCTCTCTCTCTCTCCCTCCCTCCCTCCCTCCCTCCCTCCCTCTCTCTCCTCTCTCTCTCTCTCTCTCTCTCTCTCTCTCTCTCTCTCTCTCTCTCTCTCTCTCTCTCTCTCTCTCTCTCTCTCTCAGTATATCAAATTATAAAGAAAACTTTTCGTTAAGTTTAGTTCAATTAATGTTGTTAGTCACAGCAACATTTTCCAGCAGATGAAAATTCCATGATACAGTATAAGTGTGGCAAACAACATTTGTTTAGGCCATGTATAAAGGTCACCTACCTGACGTGCCAAGGGAATCACGTTAGACAGGTGGCCAGTAGAGTTGATATATTTCCTTTGCACATCTGCTGTAAATATTGCCAACGTTTGCCACTGCTTCCACACTGATCTGAAGTCCTGGAGAGAATATTAGTATTAGTTTGTGTGTATGTTAGCTTCATGGCAACATTAATCAATTAATACTTAACTGTAGAATAATTTTATGAAACTTCATTAACCCACATCCTTCATTCGTATTCTCCAGCCATACATGTATTGTACACAGTATAATAACTTGAAAGATTTCTGAAGGGATGACGGTGCTGTGTAGGGAGCTGAGGTATTATATCTATCATTGTAATATATTGTATTCGTATGTGGCGCGCTATATATATATATATATATATATATATATATATATATATATATATATATATATATATATATATATATATATATCTTGTGACGTCTGGCAACTGTGACCCAGCGCGTCGCCTCGCCTGACCTGACCTCCCAGCCGCCCGGCAGTCGGGCACAGATTTACTACAGAAAGGTCACGCTAATCTCCTCTGTCCAGGATCCATTGTTTATTGTTTAATAAACCCACAGCCACGTCTCCGAAGCCTTATTCACCCAGCTACGCTACCATACACACCTTACAAGTGGTGATCAGCGTGGGATAATCGCTGGACAGAGAGAGAGAAAATAAAAGGAAAGTTTTGGCGCGTCTTCACCAGCATTCTCATCTCCAAGCCGCCATTTTGGAAGCCATTGTCTCTGCGACGAAAAATTCCAAGCTTTCACCTGCCCTGCCCCGAAATCATCTAATTCTACCATGGACAAATATATTCTACCCTGTATATTTGCTACTGCTACATCATCCACGGTTTGTCTGTTGCTACTCCACCTGATCCACTTGCTGCTCCACCCACGTGATCATGCTTTGTTGACGACACCATCCTCACGCCCGCGGAAATACCATCATCTTCTAGCCCAACAACACACACGTGGCCATCTATCATTGACGAGAGACTCCACTTGCTCCAAATCCACCGGACTCTACATACGAGGGACTCCACACCACTCCATCCACGAGGTCATCCTTTGTCTGGCCCCCCCACATACACGAGGACGCCATTAGACAACACCTCCACGCCCACATATACGAGGATTCCACATACGAGGGACCCACTTCCACCTACGCTGGACTCCATATCCACGACAAGAGGACTCCACTTCACGTCCAATCCACTACAAAGGATTCACTTGAGTTATTTTTCTTTTTTCTGTTATCTGAGTCTGTGAAGTGCTTTTTATTTTTATTTTTGTAACTCAGAAGTTTTCTTAACATATTTATTTTATTTATTTTTTCTTGTTTTTTCTTTGGAAACTACGTATTTTCCTTTGTGTGTGCTTGTCCGCCATTTTGGTCCACCTCCATTGTGTTTTCAAAGCGGCCATTTTGAAATTTGGTCTTGGTCTGAAAACGATCTTGAGCTTGTTTTAAGCAGCCATCTTGTTTGTTTACTAAGCGGCCATTTTGGAAAACTTTTGAGAATTACTTGGGCCCTAAAACATAGTCTACTGAAAGAGACTTGTTACATACACTCTTACGTCACTGCTTGTGTGATTTTATTTTTATTTACAGTGGAAAACTTTATATTTATATATTTTTTGTTATCTCCCCATGACAGTATTTATGTGTTGTACCTTGAACTAATTATACTCAAACGATTACAGCACTGATGACTCTCCCAAGACCCTGTGTACGCTGAAGATTGTGCTGTTATTATACGATCTGTACCGGAACGTATTTTACACTGTTTGTGAGTAGTATTTTATTATTTTGTCTTTCTATCTCTACCATGACACATACAAGTATGGCACACGACATTCCTTCACTACCCAAGTTTAATGGAAACAACATCCCTCCACACACATTCGTGCAAGACACAGTGGATAAAATATTGCGCAGGAAACTAACTTCTGACACAGAAAAAATTGCTGTTTTCAAAAGCAGAGTCGACCTTGGTGACTGTGTGGCAGGAGATATTATTCAATCAGATTTATTTTCAGGCTTCACCAAATTTGAAGACTTCAAATTACAGTTTTTGCGCCAATTTAGTGGCAACCCTAACGTTGGATCTCTCGCGCCCTTGTGCAACTTAGCAACACAAGCCCATCACACTTTGCCAGCTACTAAAGCCCTTAAGGCTGCTTCTGATTTTAAGCTGGACCTTAGGCAGCACTTAAAGGATTCCCCTTGGGTTGAAGACGACGGCAAATTTAAGTTTGAAGATGTCATTTCCTTGTTTGGGTATTTGCACTTTATGAATCACCTCCACCCTAAAACTCAACAAGAGGCTGCTACCATCTTATACCAGCCCACAGACACCCTTACTGGCTTCATGAATAAATTCAAGGATTCTTTTGGTGAGACGTATATGGCTCCCATTTCTACGGAAACAGACAGTGCTCGTTCACAGACTAAACTACCAATTACTAATTCAATGTCAAATTTTCAGGCACGTTCAAGGTCTAAGTCCCCTTACCACCAACTTACTTGTTTTCACTGTCACAAAAGAGGATACACTGCTAACAAATGTTACTATAGGCAAAGTAACGAACCAAATAAATACTGTGAGTATCATGGCCAATGTTATCATTCTTCTCGTCAATGCTATGCTCTCGCAAACCAGAATCAGGCATCATCATCTCGTTCATGACTAGAGAACCGTCCTAACCAGCCTTATTCTCATGTTAACGACACAGAACTCCCGTTATGTACCATCTCTAGCAATACTTGGAACTCTGCCCTAATTGTAAGCAGAAATAATGTGTCGCCCTGCTAAAGTATTTATCGACACTGGTGCTTCAGTCAGTCTAATGTCTCTAGATTGTTTTAAGCGTATAAAAGGCAACCGCACCCTTGTTCTAGATCCACCAGACATCCGCCTGTGTGAAGTAAGTTCATCTGCTATATCTGCTATTGGGAAACACCCCTTTGATTTATATTTGCTCAACGATGTTGAACCTCTTCCAGTTGTATTTTACATCGTTGATGGAATTAACCTACCTGCTGACATCATGTTAGGGAGCCCTGATCTAACTAAAAATAATGTCGATATATTTCCAGGTGCTAAAGTGCTCCGTTACAGGTACAGAAAAATTCCTGTTCTCTCCTCGGATGATGTCATATCTGAAAATGTCACTAATGGTGAAAATTCTTCGGCTCAACCTTCAGTCTCTGATACTGAAGAAGTTTCTCACACTGACTCGTCTCAGTTATCTCAGCCTCCAGTTGCTGACCCTGAAGATGTTTTTCACACTGACTTGTCTCAGTTATTTCATGAACCATATAGTGCAGAGCATTCTGATGTTACTAATGACCCCAAGGCCACTCCTGCTGAGGTTACAGAGAAACATAACAGAACACGATGTTCCCACGGTCGTGTCTCTAAGTCAAAAAGACGTGCAAAATACATTGCTGCAATTCAGACTGATACTTCTCAGCTTACAACAACTCAAATACCTCTTGAACAGGTAATGAAAAAGTCTGCACGCTTACGTCATGGCATAGTTTCGACAGAAATAGAACTATTGCCACTGTCTGTTACTCAGGTTAATATAAAAATTCCTCGTGCAGAGAATTTTTAATGCAATTACATTGCCTGAGTCAGTAACCCACAGAGCCATTGCAGTTCCCTCAGCTCTATGTACACTGTCAAAGCGAGGACATTCAAGTTTATATGTAGTTAATACTACTAAATCTGTTGTTAACTTGTCTGCTGGAACACGACTCTGCACTTTTCTAACTTATCCAGCTCATGTTAATATTTTGGAGTACCCACAGAACGATATTGATATGATTTCCACTCAGGATATTCCTGACACACTTGATTTCATGTCACATTTACAAACAATCCAGTTTCCAGAGGCACAGGAAAATCTGGTGAATTTATCATCAAAATACCGGAGAGTTATTGCTCTTCCAGGAGAAACTTTGGGTAAAACTGACATTGTCCAACATCACATTCAACTGAAAGAAAATACTCAGCCTGTGTACATTCCTGCCTACCGAATGCCCCATAGCAGGAAAGCGATTGTTGAAGGCATGGTATCTGATATGCTGCAACAAGGTGTTATTGAACCTTCGGTCAGTCCCTTCAACAGCCCTATATTTCTTGTTCCGAAGTCTCATGGTGAATGGAGAGCTGTTGTTGATTTTCGTGCCCTAAACAAAGTAACATTTTCTCCACGTTATCCCATGCCAGTTCTAGAGGAAATTCTTCAGTCACTAGGTAACAATAATGCAGTTTTTTCCACCTTAGACCTCTATTCAGGTTTTTATCAAGTTGATCTTTCTCAAGAAAGTGGAGAAATGACTGCATTCAGTACTCCTTCAGGTCATTACCAGTACAAACGTATGCCGATGGGATTAGTTGGATCGCCCTCAATGTTTCAACGTTTAATTAACTCAATATTCTCAGGTCTATTGGGAAACACCCTATTTTCTTATCTGGATGACATAATTGTTTTTTCTAAAGATGTACCTGAGCACTTTCAAAAATTAGAAAAGGTTCTTTCTTGTCTTGCTGAGTCTGGCCTAAAATTAAAACTCTCTAAATGCCATTTTCTTCAGAAAGAAACTAAGTTTCTTGGCCATGTCATCAATGCCAATGGTATTCATACATCTCAGGACAAGATACAGACTATCTTAGATTATCCAGCTCCTACTAATGTTGATGAAATTCGCAGCTTTCTTGGCCTAGCTGGCTATTACAGACGTTTTATCAAAGAATATGCGTCTATTGCTTCTCCACTAACTTCACTTCTTAAGAAAGATGTTGCTTTCGAATTTTCCACTGAACAGGAACATGCTTTTGCCACTCTCAAACAAGTACTCACCACTGCCCCGGTACTTGCTTATCCTAACTATGAGAAACCTTTTATCTTGAATACAGATGCTTCTTATACAGGCCTTGGTGCAATCCTTATGCAGGAATATGACGGTAAAAACCGCCCAGTTGCTTTTGCATCCCGCCTTCTGAACAAGGCAGAGAAAAATTATTCAGTCACCGACTTAGAAGCACTAGCTGTTGTATGGGCTCTTAAAAAGTTCCGTTACATTGTACATGGCTATCCCATTGAAGTTCTCACTGACCATCAAGCTATCAAATATTTATTCAATGGTAAAAATTCTACAGGACGTCTTGCTAGATGGTTCCTTACAATTCAAGATTTTAATCCTACATTTACATACATTGAAGGCAAATCAAACCTTGCAGCTGATGCACTGTCACGTAATTTTGCTCAAGCCCTTCCTATTACCACTGCTCCAGCAGCTCTGGAGACAGTTTCTCAAAATGACATTATTGATGCACAGCGTGAGGATCTGTTCTGTTCCAAGCTAATCTATTTTCTAGAGTCAGGTGATGATTCAGATCTTCCTGATAAGATTACTTCACTATCCTCATACATTTTGCAAGATGGTATGTTATATAAAAGTACTACCTTGGAAGGAAAAAATGAACCAAGCAGAATTATTCATCAAATGGTAATTCCTGATTCTATCGTGCCTAAAATCCTTAAGATTGTACATGACTCCATTCATGCTGGCCATCCAGGTAAAGAAAAATGCCTCTCTCAAACGCGACTCAAGTATTTTTGGCGCACTATGCGTACTGATATTAACGCACACATAGATCTTTGTCATACCTGTGCCATTAACAAAGATAATGTTCACTCTCACGTACCTATTCTGAACTACCCAGTTCCTGCTCAACCATGGGATTTAGTGGCTATTGATTTTCTTACATTGCCTATGACTGAAAAAGGTAACAGATACTTGCTTGTTGCAGTTGATCACTTTTCAAGATTCTCTATTTTAGTGCCACTTCCAGATAAATCTGCTGTAACTGTTGCTCGTGCCATTGTTAACAACATAATTTGTCCTTTTACCACCCCTAAGACATTACTCTCGGATAATGGTACAGAATTTGTCAATCAAATTCTTGATGCTCTTTGTAAGCAATTTCATATTAAGAAGTGCACTGTTCTGCCGTACAGACCCAGTTCTAACGGTTCAGTCGAGCGTCTTAACAGAAAAGTCCTTGATTTACTTCGTCATTTGTTCAACCCACAGACACAGTTTGGGATTTATATATGCCACAGGTCATGGCTTCTCTAAACGCACAAATTCATAAATCAATTGCAGAAACTCCTCATTTTGTCATCTTTGGCTCAGATAAACGCCTCCCATATGACCTATTTTCAGAGTCTCCAAGTGTAGTATATAATATGGATGACTTTCAAAAGATTCACCAACGAGTTGCAGAATCACTTTCACTTTCCAAAGAGGACATGATTGCTTACCATAACAAGGATGCGTCATCTTTCAACCTTAATGTTGGCGACATAGTGTTTTCCCTCGTAAACGTAACGTCATCCAAGCTGCAACCCAAATTTAATGGCCCTTTCAGAGTGATTGGTAAATTGCACGGGAATAAAGTCAAATTATTGAACCTTCAATCTCTAGAGGAGTCAGTAGCTCATTTAGACTCCCTAAAGAAATTATCCAAGGGTTTCGATTCTGCTGTGATTCCACCTCACATCACACACAACACAACTCCTGACACTACAGTTTCTGCTCCTCCTTGCCATTATTTCCTCCGATCCAGGAATACCTCTACCTGTACATAATTCCTATGCACCAAATTAATCATGTATTATGCATATATGTATTTGTTTGTCTATTGTACAGTGCATAGATTAGTATTTAATTATTCTGTCAGGTAAATTATTATTTTTGCATTCATATATATGTATTCTTTATGCGTGCCACCCATTTTTTATGTATGTATTTTCTCTTTGATGTCTCAGTTTCTGCACAGTAATGTCACCATCCGCGGGTGTCCTCGTTTCTCCCGGTGTTTTTCGAAATGGGGACATTTCGTTGGTGGTGGCCGAGCAGTGTAGGGAGCTGAGGTATTATATCTATCATTGTAATATGTTGTATTCGTATGTGGCGCGCTATATATATATATATATATATCTTGTGACGTCTGGCAACTGCGACCCAGCGCGTCGCCTCGCCTGACCTGACCTCCCAGCCGCCCGGCAGTCGGGCACAAATTTACTACAGAAAGGTCACGCTCATCTCCTCTGTCCAGGATCCATTGTTTATTGTTTAATAAACCCACAGCCACGTCTCCGAAGCCTTATTCACCCAGCTACGCTACCATACACACCTTACAGCTGTCCATCACTACGATGGCGGTGCATGCATTGTTTGTATGTTTCTGCACTAGTTCTGCTGCGCCACCAGCAGGGAATAGCGGCTCTCTCACACCTATCCATATTGGGAAATAAGAATATTAGAAGTGCTTTGGATACACGAATGACAAGGTTCCTTGTTATTGTTTTTATTTGATCGAGAGAAGCGAGTGCTACCATACTTTAGGCAAAATTGTGACGCGGTACAGGCATAAAATGACCAACAAAACTTTTCTTTCGGAACACTAATGGCAGGAGTTTGAATTTTACATGTCAATAAGTATCTACTTAATTAAGATCATTGTATGCGTAAAAAATGCATGGTTTGACCAAATGATTTATTTGTCTTTAAGGGCCGTTATTTTTTTAGAAATATATTTTAATAGTATCAAATTATGAAAGAAATATCTTGTGGCAGCCTGATCCTAGTTTTGAAAATTCAAAACCAATTTTCTAGGTAAATGATTTCAGATGGAATACCATGAAGTATGGAAAGTGGAAACAAAGTTAATTAGATGACGCCGACCTGATCATGTCTTAATCCTTGATAACAAGTGTCTTAAGTCTTGATACAGCTTGATACCAATAGCAATGAGAGCCCAATTCCGGGCTGCTTGCTTAAAAACGTTCCAAACCAGGACTTCACTTCGAGGTGTCACTAACAAATTAACAACAAGAAATGTGTTAATGATGATGACGATGATTACTGTTTACTATTTTCTAGGAACATTTCCTCATGGCTGTTATTTTCTTCGCTCAGTCAACGTTCGACACTCACATACCTTTGGGTCGACCAGCTACGACCACTAAACACGTCACCAATAACAGCCTCACGAGCATACTGATGCTCTGCTGCCTCGGCCACCACCATTTGAACAAACACAGTAGTCTTAGAGGTTGTTCGTCCCTGTTTATATATTGCTCCCAGTAAATTTCTTTAAATCCAGGGAAAAGATGTGTGATTGGCCAGCATGTGGTGTGTATATTGATTGTTTTCTATGCAACTTGCGCATGGACATGTAAAGAAAGTGTGAGTTAGTATTGAATTATGTTCTGAGAATACTTTACATTATCTTAGTAATGCACACAACCTTTTAGAATGTCACTCATAACTCCATGATTTATATCACAAGAAAGTGTAAGTTAAATGTTTCTTGCGAATTTGTTACGGAAAGAGATCCTTAATCGTTTAGACAAGAACTGTAGAAAATTACTGTGGCAATATTTTTGGTATGCGTAAAAAAAGATTAAATAATTCCCTTGACTTTGGTAGCTAATAGACCATATAACTATGTTAGGTAAGCGTAACATTATGTGTATTACGAGTAGAAGAAGAGCCCAGTCATGACCCATTCAGTGGAAGTAATGTCCTCCAATGAAATACTAAGACTAACTTTGTTTGATTCAGGAATTCCTTAACTGAACTCGTTTGAATGACAATACTTACTGTTCCAAACATAAGGTGATGCAAGGCCATTTTTCAATCAGTAGCACGATATTTGTTTATTCATTTACTTTTAATATGTTTTGGTGGGGAAACTAATTAGAAACCCTTATATATAGCTAGATTCTAGCTTAATTCGTCCTTTGGGACCGAAAATTATGGTTTGTCCCTTACTAAGAAACTTGTGTACGGATATCTTTGCTGGTACGTCATAGTCTGCTCCCAGGCCCGCCATGTCCCTACGCCTAGTTTTTTTTTTTACCTACTATACCAGGGGTTTTCAACCTGGGGTACGCGTACCCCAAGGGGTACGTGACAGGAATTTTGGGGGTACGTGACAGGTTTCTCAAAAAACTTTGGTTCTCAATAAGACTTAAATAAGTGCAAAACTATTTGTAGAAAGTGGCCTACATGTGCTAGGCTAGATGTGTCCTCCACTAGAACCAGGACACTAGATGACAACGTTAAGGAAACTCTTGGAGTTATGTCATTAAATTGAGAGAAAGCTCTCTTGGGCTACACTTGCCATACAACCTTACATTTAAGTTACCTCATTTATGTAGTCATGGGTTTTGCTTGTAGCTAAGGAGTGATGTGCCTACACTGCAGCCATTATAACTGGTAATGGTTTCATGGCCAAGTTTGTGGCTTTCAGTTATGTCTGCCAACGGCGGTTGCGGCAGAGATTGTGATCATCAATGTATGTATGTTTATCTGTCTGCCTGTTGGTTAGTAAATTTATTGCTGTACCCAGCCCACATGTGCTGGGGGCAGGGAGTTAGGTCTATTATAGAACCTGGACTGATCCATAAATTCACAGACAATTATTGTTGTTATTACGTGAGGTACTGATGAATTTATGGGCGCATTTAATAATAAATTTTATGTATTGATAGATTTATGAGCAGATTTTTTGTCATCACACCAATAATTCGTGGACACATTTGTTATTATTTACTGATGAATTCCTGGACGCATATGTTATGTTGTGACGAATTCTTGGGCAAGAATGTTGGGAAAGTGTACCAATGAATTGATGGGTACATTTGTTGCCATTATGTGACTGTGGGGTGTGCAGTATGACAGTGTGGTGTGGTGACTGACTGTGGTGGGCAGTGTATAAACTAAGTTGATAAACCATGCATTTCTTTTTACCCTTCTTGATGCTGCATTCTGGGTAAAGGGTACGTGACCAATATTGAAAGACTTCAAGGGGTACATAAGATTAAAAAGGTTGAGAACCCCTGTACTATACGGACGGGCGCGGAAAGATAATGGTAAAATTACTGATGGACATTTCAAGAAGCGTGGAAGGATGGGTTTAGTAGGTGCAAAGGATATAATTAAGACTCTGATGCTTCTGCGTACTTTCCCATCTGGCGGCATATGTGAATCCATCAAACTGAATAAGACTTTTGACATTGGATGTGCATACTAAGATGATATGTATGCATTTTTAAAGGAGGAGATTATAGTGTTAAGCATTAAAGTGTTGTAAGTCAAGATTTCAAATAGTTGCTATATTTTATTACAACATGGTAAACAAAACTTACTCAAGTAGAGAAAACAGTACATATTACACTATAACGAAACGAACTAATTATTCATTATGTATTTATCATTGTAATGTATATCACACATACTATTATCCTTACTAGAAAAAAGCATACGTACTTAGAATACAAAATCAATTTTTAATTTCCTTCGACATTCTTTCATGTAGTGTTTTATGTCACTTACCTCTCTTGCACACGAGGACACTGGTGTCCGCCATCGGTGCCAGACACTAGTTGCCTCCTATACTTTCCAATGGAACCTTTTATACGAGGCCACTGCAGTGTCCTGACCAGACAACTTCCGGGCAACTAATATTTCGGTGTCTCGCTTCCGCAACTAGTGGCGGACACTCGCAGTTGCCGCCACTCACTGTAAAGCATTGTTTTAAGCTTAAAAGTGTATGATGCACTCCTGTGTCCATTCTTGATGATACATGCACTTTCCTCTCTACAGAGCGCCTCTTCGATTGTTTCTTTTAGTCAGCAAGGCCACGAGAACGATCTCTTAGTTGGACGCCATTCTTCTGACTGGCGAGGAGCGTTGTGTCGATGAGCCTTTTTTGCCCACGATGCATATTCACCAACTGCCAGCAAGTACCGTACCCGGCGCGAGAGGCAATTTAAGGAGTAACTAAACAAACTTTATTGACTAGGCTAAACATATCTCATCTCTTTTCTCTCACTCCCTCTATGCATCTCTCTCTCTCTCTCTCTCTCTCTCTCTCTCTCTCTCTCTCTCTCTCTCTCTCTCTCTCTCTCTCTCTCTCTCTCTCTCTCTCTCACTATTTTTGATGGGTTTTTTTCTTGTGATTTTAACCTAACCTAACCTAAACCTAACTTAACCTAACCTAACCCAACCAAACACAAACTAAGAAAGAAAAAAATAAATAAATAAGACACCAGAGAAAAAAACAGGTTAGGTTAGATTAAGTTAGGTTTAGGTTAGGTTAGGTTAAAAACACAAGAGAAAAAAAACCATCACAACAGTTATAAAAACATAGTGAGAGAGAGAGAGAGAGAGAGAGAGAGAGAGAGAGAGAGAGAGAGAGAGAGAGAGAGAGAGAGAGAGAGAGAAGATATGTTTAGCCTAGTCAATAAAGTTTGGTTAGTTACTCCTTAAATTGCCTCGCGCCAGCAGTTCTCGCGCCGGGTACAGTACTCGCTTGCAGTTGGTGAATATGCACCCGGGACAAACTTGAACCAGGCAACCGGCGGGGGACACAAGTGGCGGACACCAGTGTCCCCCGCCGGTTGCCTGGTTCAAGTTTGTCCCGGGCAAGAAAGGCTCATCGACACACCGCTCCTTGCCAGTCAGAAGATTGGCGTCCAACTAAGAGCTCCTTCTCGTTACCTTGCTGGCTAAAAGAGAAATCGAAGAAGCTCTCTGTAGAGAGGAAAGTGCATGTACATCCCATATTATCATCAAGATTGGACACAGGAGTGCATCATACACTTTTAAGTTTAAAACAATGCCTTACAGTGAGTGGCGGCAACTGCGTGTGACACCGAAATATTAGTTGCCCGGAAGTTGTCTGGTCGGGACACTGCAGTGGCCTCGTATGGAAGGCTCCATTGGAAAGTATGGGAGGCAACTAGTGTCCGACACCGGTGGCGGACTCGTGTCCTCGTGAGCAAGGGGGGTTAGATAAGCGTCTATCTTTCGAGATATTGTTATTGTTTGAAAAGTGGTTTAATGTGAGGTCTATTAATTTAATTGATACAAATGGTATTTCAGTCCAGGGTAATGGCTTGAATTACCTATTACTAAACTAACCGAGTTGCTCTATAGAGCAATGAATACCTAATCATATTTAAGGTAACATCTCCCTGACAAAGGCGAAAATGCCAAGGACAAGGCCTGCCATTAGGAGAATGAATCCGCCCTGCGTGTGACTGAGAGTGAGAATCGGTAAGACTTCCTTGTTGACGTCCACGTCCCCCTCCTCTTGATCTGCGGCCTGACGTTGTCTTTGTCTTTTCTGACTCTTAAGTTTGGTTTGTGTCAGTATGTCCGCTGTCCACTTGTCGTAGAGGCCAGCCTGTGGAGGAAAAATCTAACGGTGATTATTACATTACAAATGTGTATATATATATATATATATATATATATATATATATATATATATATATACATAAATGATATAATATATATATATATATATAGTATATATGATATATATATATATATATATATATATGTATAGTATATATATATATAGTAGTATATAGTATATATATATATATATATATATATATATATATATATATATATATATGAGGCGATGGCCTAGTGGCTAGCGGTCGGGCATACCAGCTCAGGGTCCCGCGTTCGAGCCCCGGCACGTGCTTGCCACTTTTTTTTGCTACTACCGCCGAGTGGCCTAAGATCACTCACATGCTGCCATAAGACTATCCTCGACGGGACTGCAATGCTATTTGCGCGAGGAGTTTCTGCTGGCAGCATGAGCCTCTCAATAAGAAACGAGGCGTCACTTAGAAAAATCTAACCCGCGCTACTAACGGACGGAGGCCAACCTTCTAAGGCCTTCATGAAGCCTACCGGCGCCACGGGTAAAAGATAAAATAAAAAAAAACATATTTATATATGCATACATATATATATATATATATATATATATATATATATATATATATATATATATATATGTATATATATATATATATATATATATATATATATATATACATATATATATATATATATATATATATATATACATATATATGTATATATATATATATATATATATATATATATATATATATATACTATATATATATATATATATATATATATATATACATATATATATATATATATATATACATATATATATATATATATATATATATATATATATACATATATATATATATATATATATATATATACATATATATATATATATATATATATATATATACATATATATATATATATATATATATATATATATATATACATATATATATATATATATATATATATATATATATATATACATATATATATATACATATATATATATATATATATATATATATATATATATATATATATACATATATATATATATATATATATATATATATATATATATTCATTGTGACACCTTCCAGATGTCTGGGGTATATGTCCTCATGTGAATCACGTGATTATGTGGCGTGATGTGGATGACGTCATGAGTGGGGTGATCTGAGGTGTGGGTAGTGTCTGGGTAGCGCGTCGGGCAGAGCGCGCCGTGCCACCTTGTGGCAAGACAAGTAGAAGCAGTCATGCCAGGTCTAGGGAAATTTCCCTTTTCTAGGGGAAAATGGACCCATGGAGGGAAAAAGGGAAGAAATGTCAAAATTGACCAAAATCTAGGGAAAAACTGATAAATGGAGAAAGTTTTCCACATCATAGGAGTATTTCATATATTGTTAAGAATTAAACTCTCTGATCCAGTCCTGCAAAATCTTGAAGCTATGGATCTCCAAAGCATTTTTAAGAAAACTGTGAAGTCTATTGTACTATTGGCGTGTCAGTCTCCTAACATGGTCGCTGTTGAGGATTTAAATGGACTTGATAGCGATTGGTGTTTACTGCGAAACACAGACTTGGGGCTTGTTATGATATAAGTATGTCTGACTTTTGGCTTGCAATGAAAAAAATGAAAAAAGGAGATGGTTCATCCCTGTTTCCTTTGCTTGGGTGTTTCATGCTGAGACTAATGTGCTTGCCTCACTCAAGTGCAGCCGTAGAGAGGATTTTTTCCCAAATAAATCTAGTGAAAACAAAAACAACAAACAAGCTGAACACTGCAACCCTAAATGGACTGTTCCATGCCAAAGCGACATTTGATTCTGCTACATGCTATAATTTCAAAATTCTTCCAAGCCACCTCAGTAGGATGACCGAATAAATATACAAAACAGAAGATCCGAAGCATTTCAAGTTGAAAAGGGAAATTTTGATGGCTCGCCTAGGGCAATGTGGCTGTGGGAACCTTGGTGACCACTCTGGCTTTTTTCCCAAGATTTTGGCTTTTTATACCTAGTCTTGGGAAAAGTTTCACTATTCATGGGAATTTATATGAGGAGCAATAGTTCTGTTGATATTTTTTTCTAAAGATACATTACCTACAGTAACCTACTCATAAAAAAAATAGTTCTATCAAGAAAAGTAGTTTGGAAACTGTAGTTTGCTGGCTCTTCCTCACTCC
Source organism: Metacarcinus magister (assembly GCA_029783475.1). Classification (NCBI taxonomy): domain Eukaryota; kingdom Metazoa; phylum Arthropoda; class Malacostraca; order Decapoda; family Cancridae; genus Metacarcinus; species Metacarcinus magister. Next base: position 21,467,133 of record JAPQNM010000038.1, read on the forward strand.
TCTGCATGTGTTGAGAGGGTCTTTTCAAAGCAAACTAAACAGATGAATAGACTCAGTGTATCTACTGCATCAAACCATCTTCTTGCAAAACAAGCAATTGCGCGACAGGGTGCACCTTGGTATCAGCGGCAGCCTCGACTACACTCATCAGAGACGTCAGGTATGGTCAGTGCCACCAACACTACGT
>JAPQNM010000038.1:21487319-21507319 GCA_029783475.1 Metacarcinus magister
TGTATAATAACGAAACTAGACGAAGACGAATAATGAAAGAAATATTTCCTAGGTTAGGGTAATAGCTGATAGGCCTTATTTGGAGAGAGAGAGAGAGAGAGAGAGAGAGAGAGAGAGAGAGAGAGAGAGAGAGAGAGAGAGAGAGAGAGAGAGAGAGAGAGAGAGAGAGAGAATCTTTTGATATATGGCCACTGATATTAACGCTGCTTTCGAATTAAATTTTTACTTGGAATAGTATGTGAAAATCAAAAATGCCCTTGACCCTGAACGCATAAATCAATAACGCAAAATAACCAAATATACACATTACATGTCAACAGTGTCAACAAATTCCTGTATCGTCTCTGGGCGAGGAAGATACTTGGGCAGGGTGAGAGAGGCGGTCAGATTGCCGCGGTAGGCTACTGCCAGAATAAGGGCGAACACTAGCCAGGTAGCCACCAAGACCCTGCTGGAGGAGGTGCCGGATAGCTGGTGAGGGAGGCTCTGACCCAGCAGCATCCCAACCATGTCCTGGAACACCACCCCGACACCTACGCTGGAGTAACTTCCGTGTCCATCCTGGCCAGCGCGTATGAACTGTGAAACATAATGGTAAGTTTATCGGATGTTTTTTGATGATTTTTACAACTATCTTTATCGAAATAGTTACTATTGTACTGAAATTGCAAAAAGAAAATTTATATATATATATATATATATATATATATATATATATATATATATATATACATTATATACATATGTGTGTGTGTGTGTGTGTGTGTGTACAGTACAGTACATGTTTATAGTAATTACCGAAATCAACAGGAAGGGAACGAGAATAAGCGGTAGGATCAATGCCATCCACACCTCATTTGCCAGAGGATAATAAATGCTCTTCCACCGAGGCTGCAGGCTGGGTTTAGCCATGCCAAACACCCTATGTCCATATTCGTAGCTAAAGGTGAAGTCATACCTTTTCACTCGTACAGTTAGCATCCCATAAATAACGGTGGCCATTGATGAAATGCGCTCTTCAACGAGACTTGTTACCTTGAAACACAAATCAGTTAGTTATGGACAAAATATTCAAGAAATCCTGAAACACGTCTATGACCTTTATTGTTCCACTCATTGTTTCTGTTCTCCTTCAATTTACCAATCCATTTTGCACGCAAAATTTCATTTAATTCTGCTAACCGTTTTAATTTACTTTTTCAGAATATGAAGTGATAGACTGTCATGGAATATAAATCGATGAAGAATGTATGACTTTCGTTAATCTGAAGAATTAAACAAGTGAACGAGTGATCATTTGTATTAAACTAACAGAAAACAGTACCAAAAATAATGCTGCGGTTTACATCAAAACAATCCATGCTTTCTTTTTGCAATTCACCTCCGCCCACGATGAAGTCGGAAGTACACGGATACTAAAGTTAAGAGCTGAGGCAACAGCTTCCAGGAGGCGGTAGTCAGAACCTTGATACACGATTGTCGTGGAACCATCAGGAGCCTGCACCTCCTCCTCACCCCAGTAAGGCATGTAGGGTTCGGCAGTCACGTTCACTGCGGCACCGTAGAAACTATACCGAAATGTATAATAAACTATAGATTACTAACATTATGATGATAGATTATGTTTCAATCATCATTTGGACCCAGATCTATTTATGACAACATATGATATTGATACAAGCTGTTGTAAATAGATATCGGTCTAAAGCGATTAAATTCTTTAGTAATTTATAGTTCATTATATATTCAGGTACAAACATTTCCAAAATAATGAAAAGACTGCAATATTACAAACTTATCAAATTTATCTTCGAAAAAGGAGACGGAAGAGAGGTTTTTGAAGCTATTATCCGGTGTCCATAAGGCGATTTTAACCACCTGGGATCCTGCTGGGCTGTATGGCAAGTAAGCATACACGCTGTAACTGTACAAATTAGTGAATGTAGTATTAGCACCATAAATTAATTAAGGTTATAGATTCATGGTGCATCAACTATTTTAAAGGAACAAAACTTTTTATTAATTACCACTTTGAATTTGTCTATCTTTGAAATTTTATTTTTTTAACGGTTGAGAGTTGATGTTCAGTTTTCAAATCCACATGTCTTTTTTACAATACAAGTTATAAACTATAAAACATCTCGGAAAAGATATTTTGAAGATTATAAATATTTTGTAGTGTATAGATAAGTACAATTATATCAATAAGTATTATAGTTTCTCCTATGTATAGGATAACAGTAAGAAGCATATTTTTGCAAAATTTTATCATATCTAAAGTGGGCAAGCTACATTAATGATCTTTGAATGAAAATTATGGAATTCAGGGACAGTAATATCACCTTGAACATCATTCATCAACTATTACTTGGAATATTTGCATACATTACCTAAATATAGCCTAGTTATTTGATAATCCTAGTTGTTTCCAACAATGTATAACAAATTCCTTACATATTAATGCCAAATTTTATATGAATTGTAAAATGCACTACTGAGCAAAATACAAATGTTGAAAAAAAAATAGTATATCAAGATTAGCACATTCTTGTAATAAGAATAAATGGGAGATGAAGAATTGACCCCTTGTTATTTTTAGATTTTGGAACGATGAAATTATGGAACTTATAAAAGAAGAGACAAACAGGAGCCACCAATTGAAATTTGTAAAAGGAAAAAAAATAACTTATTGTAGGATAACTAAGTCTCCAAATACAGCAACTTCTTGTCAAAACAGGAACAGCTTCGGATTACCAAGTAAACGAAACTGGTTCAGTAACGTAAAAGGAATGTTTCTTATAACTTAAGAAATAGGAAAACAGTTCACTCTACAGTGTTAATATCAATTACTACCCAATATGTTGCTGTCACTGGAATGCAGATTCACCGTAAGATAGGGAGGTTTACTACGGTTGGGGCTAATAGTGACACTTAAAAACACAAGCAAATTCGTCACATATTTATGCCATCACAACTCATTCTGAACTTGATAATGAGGTTTTCCAATTTCGCAGAAAACACTACCCGGGCACACTTGTTAATTGAAAACGGCACTTCCTTGTTGAATTACACTCAACACTTCATAGTGGATGCCACTGCCATTCCAAACTGTTGTCAGGCCATGCGTGTATGCACGACTAGAATATGTAATTTGAGAACAACAAAGATCAGAAATGCTGTAGAGGTGAAGTCGCTCCCAGAAATGCCAAGATGACTTCAACGTGTCTATAATGCTACACATGCCAGATTGGAAATACCGTATTTGCTCAACGTCGCCCTCCATGTTAAAGAATACAGTGTTCATCATGGAGAAGGTCCAGTGGACAGGTAGAAGGTCCTGGAGTTGTGAGTGGCTGAGATGGGTCACCACCATCAGTCTGGTGGTCCACACCAATAGCCGGCCCCTAAGGGACGACTCTGCAAAGGCGACGAGAAAGTCCGGGTCATGACTCGCTATCACCACCATGGTGCACCACGACGACTGACGTACCTAATGACGGAGAACACAGTGGGTAATACTAACACGACTGTAACATTATAAACAATGATACGACGCTGGTACATTGTGAATGACACCAATCCTACCTAATGACAGAGTGAAAGCAGTATGCCTACCACCGTCAATGTGAAGGGCCTCACCACCACCGTAACGTCCATCTCACCATTACTGTGCATTAACTCATAGCCATTGTGGGAATCAGAATGTCGCTTGTAACAGGAATATACATATGAAAGTTTCTCAGATCGGACTATCCTGAACATTGGGATGAATATTATTTCTTGATACACTTTGCAGGCTATTTAATCACATTTGTTTACATGAGGCAGCTATATTTATTTAGAATTTATCAGTGATTAACTAAACACGATTCTTCGATTTGGTTGACACCGAAATTTACTGAGGGAGAGAGTGACTACAAAACAAGGTTATGACGACCAGTGAACATATTCGTGGCCACAACAAAATCAAAAGCTTTTTTTTATCAGGGTTCCCTTGGTATTGGCTGTTCTATAATTATCACCTTCACCTATAATGCACTCTTTTACCACAAAAACTAAATCACGAGAACATAAAGATGCCTATAGGCTACGTGGAGATATTTACGTTAAGGAGACTATAGTTCATGTAATAACACCGACACTTTAACTGAATATATATATATCTCTCTCTCTCTCTCTCTCTCTCTCTCTCTCTCTCTCTCTCTCTCTCTCTCTCTCTCTCTCTCTCTCTCTCTCTCTCTCTCTCTCTCTCTCTCTCTCTCTCTCTCTCTCTCTCTTATTATATAATTAATTAAAAGCCGCTTTCAGTTTTGTAAGTGGCTGAAATTGTTTGTCTGAACCAAAACTACATGTTACTTATAAGCCATGGGATCACAATAGAAGTGTTAAATACTTATAGTTCTCATACCTGACGTGCCAAGGCGATCACCCTAAACAGGTGGTCAGTAGAATTGGTGTTTATATTTTCAACATTCATCTTAAATATTGCCAAATGTTGCCAATGCTCCCACGTTGATCTTAAGTCCTGAAAAAAAAATAAAATAAAATAAATATATATATATATATATATATATATATATATATATATATATATATATCATCATCAATATGTGTGTCCGTGTGTGTGTGTGTGTGTGTGTGTTTGTTTTTATGACCACTAAAAAATTACTATAGAATAATAGTATAAAACTTTAGTGATCCACATTCCTTATTCATGTTTTTTCAACCATACATGCACTGTACACTGTATATTAACTTGAAAGATTTCTGAAGGGATGTGGCTGTCCATCACCACGATGGCGGTGCATAAATCGTTTGTATGTTTCTGCACCAATTCTGCTGCGCCACCAGCGGACAGTAGCGGCTCCCTCACACCTGTACATTGGGATAAATAGTACTGTGAACATATGAAGAAAAAAAAGTTAATTTACTCTTGTTTTTCCACTCTTACCTGACTCGACTTAACGTACTTCTCGCTTTGGGACGGGCAGCTACGACCACAAGGCATGTCACCAGTGCTAGCCTCATGTGCATAGTGATGCTCGACTGCCTCGAACACCACCATTTGAGCAAAATCAGGATGCTTATTCCTCTTTATATGGTGCTTCCTAGAGGCTGCTGCAAATCCAGAAACAGGAATGATTGGACAGTATGTAAGGTATATATTGATTGGCTGGTGTCTGATTTGCGCATGTATGGTAATTATATTTTCTGGGAACAGTGTGTCCTCAGATTATGAATATTGGAGAAATTACGTTTTGGTAGTATTTTATTTAACTAACCTTTAAGAGTGTCACTCAATGAATCCATGATTCTTGGCGTGGAAAAGTGTAATTTTGTAAGCTACAACATTATGTATATATCATCATCAACCTCTATGAGTCCACTGCAGGACAAAGGCCTCCCCCATCCGTCTCCAATCATGAGTCAGATGCCTGTATAGGAAATAAATGTTTCTTTAGCGGGCAATCTTACCAAATTCAGTGGATTTGAGACATAATTCAGTGTATGTGTTTCTTTTTTTGTGCAAATGAAAATTATTTTTTACCAAATCGTCTGACGAGGACGACCCCTTATAGACCGGGTGATTTGTGCTCAAATGGGGCGTAACACAAAACAAATTGCAATAGCAATAAACTATATACCAATAGAAAGCTCATAAACTTATATAACATCAAAAGTCTAAGAAAATATAATTAGTGGAACATCTATTTCTAGAGGGGGGAACAATTTAGCCTTACGCATACTTTGATGCCAGACGTTATCTGTGATATTACCTCTCTAAACATAAATATATAGGATAAGATTAGATAAAATGAGATAATATAAGATTAAAATTTATTTATTTCCAGTACATAATACATCAATTTGTTGTTGCAAACACTGATTGAGCTACGTGATGCAGGGTGTACATGGTGCAATTTAGTAAATATAAGAGCATTATATAATGAAGATAATATGTGATTGCTATATATAGTTGTCAAATATATATAATACATATGTAATATCAATCTGACATTTATACTTCTAGTGAATCTTCACAAATTTTTCTCAAGACAAAGTATCCACACATTCTTGTCAGAAAGGATTGTGGGATTTCTTAACTACAGACCAGGCTCGCTGGAATATCAAACTTATTCACATTAAACTAACATGATTACAACTCTTAAACTGTAAACTTATTAAGTCAACACTAGTCTTGAAACACTTAGCCAAGAATCATGTGTTGGATATTCATCATACTCAATATATGTTATTGAACAGTGAAAGTGCATAGCTCAAACATCATTTTTATGACATAAGTCATGAAACTTACTAAGTACTGTGATCATAAATGTGTTATAACATGTGAAACTTTGAACATTGTTCAAACTTCAAACATTGTAACTGAACAGTACAATTACTCCAGTACAGATTAGGTATCCTCGTCAGACTCAGAATCAATGTCATTGAGAGTATTAGCACATACACCCCTGCACTCGGAGCAAGCAGTAGAGCAGGTCATCCCATGCTTCCTGCAGGAGCAGCGCATGGTATCGCAGCCACACTTGCCTGCCTCTGAAAGAGAAGCTGGGGATCTATATGTACATGCTCATCCTGGATCTTGATGGTTGACTTTGTATCCATAGTGACAACTTGGTCCTTCTTCCGGAATATGTATGAGGCAACTGGGTTTCCCTCCATGGAGTCCAAGATACGCTTTCCAATGCTCTTAGACTAATGTACATTGACATATGGTGGTGCTGTAACTCGAGGTATCAGCTGTGAATAGACTCCTTTGAGATAGGTAAAGTAGCACTTCCTGTGTGTCTTTCGCATCCCTTGCAACTCTTGCATAAGTGGCCTCTTTATGCTGCTCACTTGTGCTGTACTTCACATTAGTGAGTTGCTGCATGGAGCTGTTAATCTCCACACATGCTGGCATGGACAAAACCCACAGATGACGCTGGGTTTCAGAGAACCCCCTGCCTCTGGTTAACCCACCTGTTGTCTTGAGGCTCCTCATGAGACACTGCTCAATGACCAACAGCGATCAGACCGACGAATGACATGGAGGCCTTCTTTGAAGTGCTGGTGGACTTCAGGGTGTTGCTCAGGAAGCTTTGCCATCTTCTGAAGATATATATGCACACTCTTCAGGTACAATCTATGTCCAGAAGCTGCAAAGAAGGGTAGCATTTCATACAGGCTTTAATGAACTTTCGAAGTAGATCAACCATTTGCATGTACTGAAACCACAAGCTTGCTGTTTTAGTAGAAGAAATGTTCCTCTCTTCACAACTCACATTGGCCAATGTCTTTGACACAATGCGATTTTGTTCGATGTCGTCAGTGCTTGTCTCTCCTAATAAAAGTTGGTTCATGAGTTCAGCTAAGTCTTGGACATCATGACTGAGCAACTTCTGTGCTCACTGACTGCAATGTTTTCTATAAATGACCTATTAAAAGTTCTGTCTTATCAAGTAATACACAATTAAAAGGTTTTGACATCATGTTAGGCATTTGCAAACAGTCATTCTGGGTATGCATAAGGCCATATTGTTCCCCCCGCTAGAAAAAGTTGTTAATTGGTTAATTTCTATTGCAATTTGTTTTGGGTGTTTCCTTATTTCACCTGGACTATCAAGCCCGTATCACACTAGGCGATCGTCAAACGAAGTATGTGAAACGAACGCGGGGACTCTATTTTGTGCCGAACCTCGGCGACAATTTGGTGAAATTGGTGTTTTGAGCGAAGGTGTCGCAAATCTCTATCGAAACCGTATCGAAATTCCATCGAATGTTGCCGAATCTCGGCGACACTATGACGAACTTTGCGGATCTTTGATTTGATAAATTTATTACGCTGAAGCGCCAGACAATGGGTTAAATTCATGACAAGTATACGGCTAACAATACAACAATGTCTATGGGCGCGCGCGCGCACGCACACACACACACACACACACACACACACACACACACACACACACACACACACACACACACACACACACACACACACACACACACATAAACATATAAAACAGCAGAACACAGAATCACACAAAAAAGGCACATGCCACGCAGGGCACGATAAACTATTTCCACCCACCAAAACGAGGGTGGCGTAACAAAATGTTCTCCAAAACATTGCGGTCTAGTAGTTGTCTACAAACTGCATCAAGTGGTTGGCCTTAGGGCAGCAGGTGACGGACAGTGGGGCAGACCAGGCAGTAGTGTTGTAGTGTGTCGGCTCGTGGTGTGGCGCACAGCCGACACTCTGTGAAGGAAGGCTCACCTTCCACCCTGGCAATCTGCCACGGTGGCCGGTAGCCCAGCCGCAGACGGGCAGAGACAACGTTGTGCTTCCGAACCATGAGGCCCTGCCGACGGTACGAGTATTTGTGGAGGCAAACAGACTCGTAGTGGAGGATGGTAATGCTGTAGGGCCTCTGCATCCCTGTGGCGCCGTACAAGGAGGTTAGCAGCGGAGCGGACTCTGGAGAGGTAGCATGTCAGGGAGAGGGGGCGTCCAGCACCACGAGGAGGTAGATGTCAAGCTTCCTTCGCGAGTCTGTTAACTATATCATTGTAATTTAAACCCACATGAGAAGGAACCCAAACAAATTTAATAATTAAGTTACGGCGACACATTAAAGACAAAAAAGATAGAATTTGATGAACAACTGTAGGGTGTGTGGGTTGAACACTGGAAAGGGACTGGAGGGCAGGCTTAGAGTCACAAACGATGACAGCATTTACTCCCCATTGACAAAGAAGACTAACAGCATCAAGAATGGCATACAGTTCACATAATGTGGAGCTGGAGTGGTCACAGAGACGACGGTCAACCCAACCCCCTGGAGGCGGCTCCAGGTCAGGCGAGAAAACCGCGCCACCAGTCGCGCCATCCGCTTGCAGTGACCCGTCAGTGTAGAGGCGGTGTGGAGCTGCTATGGGGAACATCACTGTTGCTAAGTGTTCCAGAGCCAACTGTAGCTGTAGGGAAGGCAGGTCCGACTTGGAAGTGGAAGTGTAACTCACCTCAGTCATAGTCAGCATCCAGGGTGGAGGGCCTGGTGGTATGTCGACTTCAAAAATATCCAGATTAAGGCTTTGGAGCATAGAGGAAACAAACTTGATAAGAGCACGTCCCGATGGCAGTAAGGGAGGGACGGGACAGTTCGGTCTAAGGCAATTCCTGATTAGCTGTGAGTAGTGAGGTGAAAGATGTGGGAAATGGAGGCACTTAACAGTGAGACAAGTGACATTTGAATGAATTCTTTCAACCAAAGGTGGTAGACATAACTCACGCTGCATGTTTACTATCCTGGTAGACATAGGACAGCCAAGAATTATTCTCATTGCTCTATTTTGAAATTTTTCTAAGGATTCAAGAGCATTCCTAGGAAGTTGAATCAAGGCAGGAGAAAGGTAATCCACAACAGAGCGAATAAAAGCAATATAGATGGTCCTGGCCACAGGAATGGAGATGCCTAAACAATTGTTAGTGAGCCACTGAAGTGGAGTGAGTCGGTGTTGGAGGCGATCCAACAAGTCACGGACGAAGGGATGAGCTTGACGCCCGGTGGGTAGAGCTGCTGAAATTTTGACAGGTGCGCCCAGGTAACGGTATTGGGAGCACAGGGGAATGACAGTCCCTCCAATGGTGAAGTCCGGCAAGCCTTGAGGAGGGCGGCAAGAGAATATTCTGCTCTTATCTGGGGAAACAATAATACCATAGTGAGAGGAAGCCACAGAGAAGGATGTAAGAAACTGCTGAATATCCCTTGGTGAAGTAGAATGAACACAAATATCGTCAGCATAGCAAGTAATCGCAATTCCAGGAATGTCAGGTAAAGAAGTAATCAATTTATGCATCAAAATGTTAAATAAAAATAGGCTGAGAACGCCTCCTTGAGGCGTACCGAGATGAAAACTGCGTGAATGACTGTACACACCACTGAAAAACACACGGGAGGTCCTGTTACTAAGATAGCCCTGAATCCACCGTAAGAGATTACCTTTTACCCCAAAGTCAACGAGTTGATCCAAAATTATGTTCGAAGGCACTTTGAAGGTCGATGAAGGCCAACACACTGTCCCGGGAGAGGCGAGAGTACAAATCGACGAGGCAATGGTGTGTGCTGCGCTGGGGAAGGAATTCAAATATACGGGGAGAAAGGCGGTCTTGCAGACGGTACACAAGACGGTTTAATACAATTCTTTCCATCACCTTACAAAAACAGGAAGTAAGGGAAATAGGCCTGAACTTGGCCGTGCCGGGCTTGGGGATGGGTATAATGGTGGTCCAGGTTCGTGGTACACAACCATTTTGAAGGCAAAGGTTGTACAGGCAAAGCAGGGGGTTCCCGGGAACGCGTTGTAGCAGGCGTAACACTGCGTAGGTAATACCGTCATCGCCAGGGGACGTAGCTTTACCTCGAGAAAGAGCACGGCGCAGCTCCCCCTCAGTTATCTGCACTGTTTCATCGTCATCATCTTGTAACAGAGCTGATACCAGATGAAGTCGCCGAACGGGAAAAAAGTGCATCTTGTATGTGGATGGGAAGACTAGCCGGGGTAGACTGTTCTGACCAAGCATTAACAAGTTGTTGGGCGTAAGCGTCGGGAGTGTGATGTCGGGCAGTGGCGGGCGTTCTCCTAACAACCCTACGGATGAGATGCCACATGGTAGTTACACTTGTCTGCTGGCGCTGCCAAGACGTAGTGAGTGCACACTCCTGCAATGCGACTAAAGCATCCCTGGATGTCTGGTAACGATGAAGCAGATCAGGAGTCGGGTTGGCTTGAAACAATGAACCATCACGTTCAGCCTCTTCCCTCGCCTCTTGAATACGTGCGTCAAGTGTCCAGGGGTAGGCAGCACGGCGATGTTGTAGGTGTGGCCGGGAGACATATAGCCTGTGAAAATCATGAGTGGCAGAGATAAGATCAGAGTATAACTGGTCAGATGGTGAAAGGTCAAAAGTAGGTAACACCCGAACCATGTAAGAGATGTAGTTAGGGCAATACTTAGGAGGCACAACAATACGTGAACGAGTAACGAATGGTAGGGTTAGCAGGCAGAGAATAATGAAAACGAAGTGCGACGTGATCCGAGCATAAAGCTGGCACAGAGGAGCAAAGTACCCGAGACGCCATCAAGCCAGATATCAGGACGTGATCCAAAGTACCTCCGCGGGAGTGAGTGGCGCCTCCAGTGTCCCAGCGCGTTAGACAATGCCTGTGGAGATAGGAAAGAAGACGAACACCATTACGATTATGAGAGCCAGAAAGATCACATAAGTCAGGATGCCGAGCATTAAAGTCTCCCATATACACCATGCCACGCACTGTAGGAGGAGGGAGAGCCTCAGGATTGAGTTTAGCAGGAGCAGAATAAACATTGCATAGCTGAAGTACACCATCCACTAGTGAGATCTCAAAGAGCTGAAAGGTTGTGTCAGGATCAGATGAGGTGCAGAGAAGGCGATGTGACAATGAGCTATGTATATAAGTCAAAAGACCATTCCTTACCAGATGGACGTATGGAACATAACCTGCGAGGGAAGGAGCTTGCCCAGCGGGGAGTGGCCGGCCTGGAAATGCTTCCTGAAGAAAAATAACACTTGGGTGATGACAAAAAACATAAGCCTTGAGTTGAGCAAGCTTGGCGTGACTGGTGATACCACAGACGTTCCAGGAGATGACATCTAACTGGTGATTAAGAGCGAACCTTTTGAAGTAAGAGACCGGGAAGTGAAGGAGACTGATCTGAAGAAGGCAATGGCTGACAGAGTTTTTCAAGACTTGAAGCAATAGTATCCATCCTTTCGGTGAGGTTGGTGACAGCAGAGACGACTGCCTTCTGAGCCTCAACCATGGTGGCGAGTTTGGTGTCAGAAGCGGCATGAGCAGCAACCAGCCCATCAATTCTGGCTTCAAGGTTGGTAAAGCGGTTCTCGAGAGCCTTACATCGTGCCATGAGGGAATCGACAGACTTACGGAGATCCATATCTGGAGGCGTGGCAGGAGTGGTGAGAGGAGCAGACTGGGTGGCGAGTGGTGGCGGCAGTGGAGGTGGCGCGGTAGCAGAGGCAGGAGTCGGGGACTGGCGTCGAGCGCAACCATGCCAAACGTTAACCCCCGACTGTAAACAGCGTGGACACTTCCATCGAGACGTGTCCCCAGGAGGTGGGGGCTCGGAGGTGGAAGAAGTGGCTGCTGGAGGCAGTAGCTCCCTCTTGAAGGGGCACGTCCTGGAGTCATGGGCGGCCGCACACCAGGCACACTTCGGCGAGGCTGAACAGTACGTGGAAATGTGGCCAACGCCCCAGCACCTGTAGCACCAAGGCTGGTCATTGTGTAGCTTCCGTACTTCACATGGTGGAAGGCAGGGGAGGAAGTCAAAGGAAATAACTGGTGGAGGTGGGTCGGGAAGACACCAGACAACAACAATGCGGCTAATGGGGAAACCATCCTGGATGAAACGACGGGCAGAGTACACACCAGGGTGTGTCTGAGCAAGACTGGGGTCAACATCAACAGGAAAACGAGTGAGGATGTAGCTGGGGTATTTACGAGGCCTCTCGGGTGAATCCTGGGGAATGAGTGAGAGACAGAAATTCACCAGACTTAACTCTGTCGATGATGTCCATACGTTGTCTGGATATAAACACAAACCGAGAAGTGACAGAAGCCATCTTGACTTCGGCCAGGTCACGCTGCAGTTGGAAGGTACAAAGGAAGAACAGACAGCAACAGTCCTACTGGACCTAACGAGGCTGTCTGTTTAGCTACACTACTACTATAATATCTACTTGATAAGAGACAAAAGGACAGCAAAGTGGAAGGTTCCTCCCCACCCACCCCTCCCTCCAGCCGAAGCTGGCCGGAAGAGGAAGTGATACCATGTAGTATGGAAAAACTATCATTGAATTTGTATAGGAAAGTGAGAAAAACAAGGAGTAATCTGTGCTAAAAAAAAAAAAAAAAATTTACGCAGTAGTGAAATATTCGACTTGGTGAACGGATACGAAGTGCTTATCGAGTTTCTTCTTAAACGATTCAATTGTAATACTGTTAACTAGTTGTGCTGGGAGAGAATTCCAAACATTTACGATTCTATTGAAGAAAAAGTGCTTCGCTTCATTCGATCTAAAACGCTTACCAATGATCTTTAAGCCATTGTTACGGGTGGTGTTTGTGAGATCGGTAGTTACATAGTCGTTTATGTTAATATTATCAAAAAAATGGAAAATTTTAAAAACCTCAATTAGGTCCCCTCGTAGCCTACGTTTGGATAAACTGAATAAGTTCAGCTCCTTTAGTCGTTCTTCGTAAGACTGGTTTCGCAATCTTGAGATCATTTTAGTAATTCTTCTTTGTATTCTCTCCAGCTTATTAATATCTTTTCTATAGTATGGTGACCAAAATTGAATGCAATATTCTAGATGAGGGCGTACGAGTGCATTATATAGTGTAAGGATAACTTTTTCAGATTTATACTCAAAAGTTCTACCGATGAAGCCGACCAGTTTGTTAGCTTTTTTTTTACAACGTCTGAACAATGTTTATCTGGTTTCAGGTCGTTACTAAGTCTTTTTCATGGTTAACCTTGGAAAGTTCAGAGCCATTCATTGTATATTTAGTGAATTGATTGTTGCTACCGATATGCAAAACTTTACATTTATCAACATTAAATTTCATTTGCCATTTTTTTGACCAACTGACTAACGTGTCGAGGTTTGATTGAAATTTTTGTTTGTCGGCGGTTGTAGTTACTTTACTCGTGATTTTCGTATCGTTGGCAAATTTTGATATCTTACAGGTGAGGCCTTCATCAATATCATTGACATCAATTAAAAAAAAGAATGGCACACCGCTTTTAACGTCTCGCCAGTCTTGGTAACTGCATGCAACCACCGCAGCCTTGTGTCCGTAGACGGGTTCCCACTGAAGAAGAGCTTGATGTAATCTCTCGGAGCAAAGGCAGGGAGGTGGGACGAGGGCCGGGAGAGGTACGGTTACACTCTAAAAATTTAAGGGTTCTAAAAGGGTAGATTTACTACGATGGGGTAGATCTTCATACATCTATCCTATTCTTCAACCGAAGGGGTAGAATGACTCAAATCTATCTTTTTACAGGTCCTTAAAAAGGTATTTTTGATTCATTCTGATTTCATGTAGATGCAAATAAAGATCTGTGCTTACTGAAATGATAAGGCAATGTTTTGGAATACGTAAACACTTCAAATATACGTAATGCGTTAGATATATGTGTATTATTTAATGATAATACAAAACTATTATTTCAAGTGATTTCTGGCAACTATTCGTATACAGTTGCGATTTAGCTTTATATGATGGCAATTTCAAGTCATGCATCTCGGTCTAAATCATACGACTGCAAAAACTGGTGACTAATTTGAAATATAGTTCACTTACAAGCACTGCAATAGAGTTGGAAGGTAACAGAGAAGTTTTGAAATGACGTAAGAGAAGCGGAATAAACACATGAATATTATGAAGAAAAATAACATTTTTCCTACATCATCAACCACAAGGAACAAGAACGGCCCAATAGCTAAAACGTGGTAAGTTATTTACTTGTTGTATTATTCCATATTATATAGTGGGCATTTAAGTGTTTACTTTGCCATATTTAGTATTTAAGTCTGATTTGTTTTAGTTTCCCTTCAGAATCAGAATAAGTTTTCTTTCATAGACTTTAATTTTTTGGTGACTTGTAAAAACGTTTACCTGTACATAATCTGTAACTATATTTCATCATACAAGAAATATAACATCATGTACATGTCCTTTGTCCTTTGTACTCAACTGAAAAATAATCCAGTTCATGCTATAAATGTATAGTTTATGAAAATATAAAATATTTGTTAGCGCGAAAATATTGGAACCCTCGTCAGCCACAGCAGCCAGTGTTGCCATTCCTTGGAATTTTTCCCAAGATCTTGGATTTTTTGCCTTCACCTTGGCATCTTGGATATGAAATTGAAAATACGTGAAAATCTTGGCTTTTTTTTTCAAGAGGAAGTGTAAGCTATATGAAATAATTTATATTGTCTTGAGAATATCGTACGTAAGAGCTAATATATCCTGTAAAAATCACGGTTACTCAATATTGACTCAGGTTTCTTGTGCTGAAACATTGTTCTTCAGTCTGAAATCAACTGAAGATATTCATCTTTTACCCGGGGCAGTCTTGGACACGTATTAGAACTGCCAAATGCGTGATACGGGCGCGAGTCAGGACCAGTACCTGTATCAAGCTTTTAGTTCGTTCGACCGCCGCTTGATCCTTAATCGCTCCTCACTCCTCAGTATACTTTGCACCTTCAACGCTTAAGAACACTTGTTGCTCAGAACTTGCTCCTATAATATTATTCACCACTTATAACTAAAATGAGTGGTTCAGGAGAGGAAGGGTGTAGTGGTAATGTCACTCCACCGAGGAAAAAGACGAAAGTGTGGTACCAGCAAGCATTTAAAAAGGAGTGGCTGGAGGACGATGATCTGAAGGAATGGTTGCAACCAGATTCTGCAGATAAGTATACAATGCTGTGTACTGTATGTGACTGCAAACTAAAGAAGTGTAACAAGTCCTCTCTTATGGCACACAAGGCTTCCATGAAACATGTCAAGAACTTAAAAGTTAAAAAGACTCAGGTAACCATTCAACAGCACTTCAAAAAATTATCAGGACCAAGTCATCAAGAAAAAGTAGCAAAAGCTGAATTAGTTATATCGGGTTTTATGGCAGAGTATAACATGCCATTTCTCCAAGCAGATCATTTAGTGAGTGTATTGAAAAAAGCTTTCCCAGACAGTGATATTGCTAAAGATATCTCAATGAAAAAAACTAAAGCATCGTATTTACTGCAACATGGCATTGCTTGGGAAGAGCGTCAGAAAATAGTTAACATTTGTAAGGAGAACAAATTCTCATTAATAATTGATGAGAGCACTGACGCATCAGTCTCCCAAATCCTGGCACTGGTGGTAAGATTTTATGATGAAAAGAAATCAAAAGTAACTGATGCACTTTTAGATATTGTAGAGGTAAATGATGGTACAGCAAATGGTCTCTACAGTGCAGTGAAAGAGATTTTTCACTCAGCAGAAATTCCATTGACTAACAATAGGATTTGCAAGCGATAATTGTTCTACCATGCTGGGGTCGAACAATGGTTTCCAGGCACTTCTAAAGAAAGATCTTCCACATGTTTTCGTCTTAGGTTGCATATGCCACTCATTTGCTTTATGTGCCAACCATGCCAGTAGTAAGCTTCCATCATGGCTAGAGTCTTTCTTGAAGGACATATGTTGCTACTTTGCTCGGAGTAGCAAGCGAAATCATGATTTTCAGTTGATTCAGGAAGTACTTCAGATGCCAACTCATAAGATGTTGAAGTTAGCACAGACAAGGTGGCTATCTAGAGGAAATGTAGTTTCTAGAGTCTTAGAGCAATGGGATGCCCTAAAGCTATTCTTCCAAAGCGAATCAAGGACCGACAAGGTTGATGGCCCTGATGGGGCTTCTCAGATACATAAAGTGATGAAGACAAGTGGAACTAAACACATGCTGCTATTCATCAACTACATTTTGAGTAAGGTTGACATGATGAATATTGAATTCCAGTCTCAGCACTTCAGACTTGGAACCTTGCACTCAACCATTTCTGATAATTACCGCAGCATTCTTGGTTTATTCATAAAGCCTGAAGTAATCCAGTCTCATCAACTAGCCGTCATTGACCCAAGTAATGAATCTTTGCACAAGAGACTTAAAGATCTTAGTCTGAGTGGCAGATGTGAGGGACTGCTGCAGTTAGAGCCTCTTCAGCAGGATAAAGATAAATTGTTTCGGGTTCATTGCAAGCAATTTCTAGTTGAATTATGTCTGCAGATGAAAAAGAGATTTCCATTTGAAGAGGACAGTATCATTGCAATGTTGAAAGTTATGAACCCAACAGAAGCTCTCTGAAATGCACGATGCCTGCAATCCTTAACAAAACTTGCAGTTCATTTCCCAAATCTGGTAAATGAGAAAGATCGAGATATCTTACAAGAACAGTGGAACGATCTTCTTTTTGCCCAAAATTCACTTAAGTGCCTAAAACAGAATGCAACAACTTTCTGGAATGATTTATATTCGGTAAAAGAAATAATACAGCAAAGTTTGGTCTTCTGTTAAAATTTATGTGTGACTTATTAGCTTTGCCTCATTCTTCTGCCTGCGTGGAAAGAATTTTTTCACAAATCAATATAGTGAAAAACAAACAGACCAACAAGTTACATGCAAACACTGTAGCAAATCGCTTACTAGCAAAGCAGGCTATTGCGAGAGAAGAAGTTACTTGTGAGAGGTGGGAGCCCTCCACTTCCTTAATCAGAGAGGTTAAAGCAGGGAACTGTCATAAGAGGTATAATGAACATGAAGCATCAAGAATGAAGAGAAATGTGGTAACTCTGCATGAAGGTGAAGGCAATGATGAATTGGAGGAAGACCCAGTGCCAGAGGTTTCTCTCTTCCTTCAATAAACAACTGCAATCATCTTTCATTTGGTGAGTACAAATTTTATTGATTGTTGTATGGCAAATATACTAAGCATGTAAAAAAAAAAAAATTTTGGCATTTCTGGGATTTTTTTGCTGCGCCGTCTTGGGAATTTTTCGATTAGTGAGTGGCAACACTGACAGCAGCCAGTCCGATCATAACTGAGGCCACAATCACTTCATCACCGAATACGCTGACGAAACTCGACTTATTATGGGTAACGTATGTTCATGTAACATTTAAGGTGGCCCACAGGCATATTGTAGATGTTATAATGTTATTACTATGTTATTATTGTGCACAACATATAGGGGATTTAAAATTTATGAGGTAAATAACGGCAGCTCAGTGATAATGTATATGCTCTGTTCCATATCAACGTCTCTGATCCATACATAATATGTATACGAATATGTGTGTTTCTTATTAATTGTTTTTTCACATTTGAGTACTGTCTGGAAACTTTTTCAACATGTACTTTGTGTAAATATTTATGTAATGATTATGTATGTATTATTATATAAGTGTATGTAATTATTATGTAAGTATCATTATATGTATATGTAATTATTATGTAATTAAATATTTATAATAATATGTGTATGTAATTTCTTCCTTGTTCATCCTCGTGGGGTATGGGAGTGGGTGGGTGGTGGTGTGGGGTATAGGGGGAACCGTTGGGGGGTGCGGTATAGGGGGAACTGGGGGGGTGGGGTGTAGGGAGAACCGTTGGCGGGTGGGGGGTATTGAAAAGGGTACATTTGAATTGAAAATAGGGTACATTTGCGTTTATCAAAAAGGGTAGATTTATTTGGGTAAGAAAAGGGTACCACTATTTCATCACTAGAAGTACTCTTTGAGCATCCTTGTGGTACCCATTTTTTTCAAGAGTGTAGAAGCACTAGGGCAAAGCAGAGAAAGCTGAGCGATAACCACGTCACATAGAGCCGAAGCACACTTGGCAGTTTTGGCAACTGGAGGTAAACAATCCACATAAAGGGAGTCAGCAGAGTCCTCCACGGGCCGCTTGTTAGAAGTGGATGAGGTGGACGACCGTACCGTAACTCATACTGAGGAGAGGGCGAACACTGGCGGGGTTTGGACACGGACAGATCAGGCCAGTGAGGATCGAATGTGGCCGATACCTTGTCAACAGTTGCCGACAGCCTAGCGACTCTTGCGACACTGTACTGACAGCGTTGCGTATGTACACGTTCGGCAGCTTTTGCTAGGCTGTAGATAGAAGGCTGTCGCTAGAGGGTCGACGCGTTCAACAGGTTCGACATGGCTTCGCGGCCCAGCAACACCATATCGAACAAGCCGACACTGTATCGAACGTGTCGACACTGAATTGATCCTCTGTCGAACATGTTAGAAAGCGTCTTGACACTTTCCCCCTGCGACTCTCTGGACGTTCGACCCCAATTTTTGAACAGTTCAAAACATATCTGGCGAACGTGTTGCACCTGGCGTAGTTGCCAACACGACTGGCCGACAGCCCTCGATATTATAGCGTATTCCAGCGCATCTGGCCGACATGCTGTCACCCAGGTTCGCCTGGCCTAATTCACCTAGTGTGACACCCCCTTTAACGTCTAAATCCAGGTTCATGAGGTTTGGTTAGGATGGTAATTTAGAAGAAAAAAAATTGTCATTCCAAAGTGAACTAACTAAACAACTACAACTTTGCTGGCTCGGACGGGTGCAGTTCCCAGTATTGGACGGTCAAAATTGTCTTAGTACAAATGAGGCTTCAAAATCATCAGATTAACTAGAAACTATCAATTAGAAGAAAACACCATGAATAAGAAACGGCAATAAAGAAAATATGTAACAAAATTTTTTCTAATCTTTAATATGTATATAACTTTTTCAAGAAAGAAAGGATCATACATATATATAGGCGCCATCACTCAGTACGGTCATCCATTAGTTTCAGGTAGCAAAGTTCTTGGCCCAAGGCTAAAGAAGCGAGGACAAGGCCCAGTATTAGGAGGATGAAAGCGCCCTGCGTGTGACTAAGGGTGAGGATCTGAGAACTCTCCTTCATCTTTCCTGCTCCTGCTACCTGCTCCTCCTGTCCTGCAGCCAGGCGTTGCTGCTGTCTCCTCTGACTCTTAAGTTTGGTTTCTGTCAGCAAGTCCGCTGTCCACTTTTCATAGAGACCGGCCTGTTGATGGTAAACTTTATGGTTATCACTGTTATGGTCTAAATACTTGGTTGATGAAGGTGGTCATTACCTTGTTGATCTGCTCTATAAATGTATGTTGATTTGGCTCTTAAATGGTGATGGCTTTAAACAAGATATCATTAATACTATGTGTATGTGTGTGTGTTATATCATGGTCTGGATGATCACGTGCTGGACTCATAATCGTCAGCTATTAGCCTCCCCGAAAGAGCTCAGAGCTCATAGAGACGGATCTATGGGTAA
>JAPQNM010000038.1:21512319-21517319 GCA_029783475.1 Metacarcinus magister
GTAATATAGAATATATATAGATATATATATACAGTATATATAGAGATATATATATGGATATATATATATATAGATATATGTTAGGTATATGATATAGGTGAGACAGATAGATATATATATATATTAGAATAGATAGATAGATATATATAGAGATATAAGAAGAGTAGACATAGATATAAGAGATATATACATATATAGATATATATACATATAGATATAATATATATACAATATATATATACATATAGATATATATATATAGATATATTCTAATAATATATAGACATATACATAGATATACATATAGATATATATATATCATATATATATATATAGATATACACATATACATATACATATACAATACATTTGTATATGTAAAAACATATTTTGTTTTCCACACTTACTTATCCACCAATGCCTTCCTTAGGCCTTCCATCAGTGATGGTCCGGGATTCATCAGTTTGCCCAAGGCTTTAAAGAGTGATGATGCAGATTGACTATAGAACTTGCGGTGTTGAGCTCCGTAAGGAGGTACAGTTACCCTGTAAAAATACATAATTTAACATTATTATTGTTGAATATAAATTTTCTGAAAAATATTATCACTAATAAGAAGATAAACGAATTATGACTTTGTCTCCTATTCCCTCTTTGGGTAGTCAATTTGTAGTGTTTTCCTCCACCTACTTTGGCTGTTTATCTACACTCGTAAGGTTTGTTGTTCATTGGCATCGAAGGCACTGCACTTCCACTCTTATCGTTGGAAGAGGGGATCCCCTAATGATGTCTTTCATACCTGCCCGCCTGTCATCTAGGCCACAGCTATAGTCAAACAACGACTCTGTATACCTTCCATTACACTTGGCATCGTAGTTCATGCGACGTTGCTGCCCCAGTGTCCTTGTAAATTACAAGAGATAATTCAACATATTTATTAAAAAACAACCATTTAATCATAATTCTTCATGATAATTCACTTTCGTAAGTAAACTTTATACAAAAATAAAACTATTTATAGATGATCTGAAATTTCCTGCAAAACGTTACTCAAAAAAATACGTAAACATTTGCCATCTAAAACTATGATAATATAGAATCTGCACTTAAACTCGTTTGACGATGACTCAATTTGCTGTAATAATTCGTGAAATTAATAACACTGACACTCCTAACAAGTTATAAGGATATTTCATTCGACTTGCTAGGTTACCATTATTTTTTTTTACGAAAGCGCCACTGTATATGATAAAACCCTAAGCAATGATTCCGTGGGCTTTCCGATCCGCCTTCTCTGGACGTAAGTCGACCCTCAAGCCTCTGTGTAACCATGAACCTTCCCTTACTCGTGACACAACACCGTAACGCCTCACTTAGATTGCATTTTGACTGAATAGTAAGTGAAAATTAATACTCCTATCCAGAACGCATAAAACAAAAATTCGATGCACATTACATGTCAACAGTATCGACTATTTCCTGAAGTGTCTCTGGGCGAGGAGGATACTTTGGCAGGGTGAGGGAGGCCGTAAGGTTGCCGCGATAAGCTACTGCGATGATGAGGGCAAACAATAGCCAGGCAGTCACCAAAACCTTGCTTGAGGAAGTGTCGGACAGCTGGCGAGGGAGGTTTTGGCTCAGCAGCATCCCCAACATGTACTGGAACACTGTCCCGACACTCATGTTTCTCCCTGCCTTTCCATCCTGTCTTGCATGAATAAACTGTGGAATACATTGTACGAAAGGTGTAAGTAATGATTACCGGGAATCATCAGTGCTTTCTTTATCAAAACATGTTATTAAGTACTTAAAAGGAAATTGGTAATTACCAGACTCAAGAGAAAGGGAACTAAGAAAATAGGAACAGTCATAGCCATCCACACTTCATTAGCCAGGGGATAATATAGGTTTTTCCACCGAGGCTCCAGTCTGGGTTTAGCCACTGCAAACGACGCATGCGCATTTTCGTAGGTGTAGGTGAAGTCATACCTTTCCGCTCGTACAGTTAGTGCCAAATGGATAACTGAGGCGATCAATGAAGTGCGCTCCTCAACCAAGCTTGTTACCTTCAAAGACAAATAATAATCATTAGGTAGCGGACAAAAGATTTAACTGGCCATATTCTGCACACTATACTGAAGCACGTCCCTGACACTATGCTGAAGTATACGTCCCTGACAGATTCCTCTCGTTCCTGGTAGGCTTGAATGACAATGAAATATGGTGGTAAGAAGCACAGGAGGAAGCAGAAAATCTTTCTTTCTCCAACGTTACGTCTACAGTTTTATCGCGATGAAGTGAAAGAACGAATTCTGGTATAGTCATAGAGTCCTTCCGTAACCTCAGAATTTGCAGTAGTGAGTTGCATACATAGTGAGGCATTCAGGATTCTGCGTTTTCTCATTTGCTTGGTAAATTAATTGAAAAGGAAGAGGATAAAAAGGACTCGATCACCAACTTTCTTGCTCTGTCCGACACGCAGGGAATACAGTGGCAGTATTATCAACAGTTGGGTCCTCCATACCACAGGGGTAATCATAATATTTATAATAATAGTAGTAGTAATGATGATGATGATAATAATTATAAAGGAATTAATAATGTTGCATCTTTTCTTTATAGAACTCACCTCTTCCCACGATGAAGTCGGAATGACACGAACGGTAAAATTGAGGACCGACGCAATAGTTTTCACGAGGCGGTAGTCTGAGCCACGATACACCATTGTCCTGGAACCATCATGGTCCTTCACCGTCTCCTCACCCCAGTATGGCATGTAGGGTTCAGCAGTCACATTCACTGCGGCACCGTAGAAACTGTGTATAAAATGTACGTACATTGCACTATAGATTTTGAAATATAGATGTAATGCAGATTTTATGTATTATAGCTTATTTAGCGAAGAGATATCGAATGCAAGTTTTCAGCAACTATTGTCGCTATAACAAATATGCATTTTTTTTTGTATCAAAACTGAATTATTAAATAAAATATTAACTTGTTAAAAAAATGTAAAATAACAAACTTGTCAAATTTGTGTTGGAAGAAGGAGACGTGAGAGAGGAGGTATCTGAAGCTGTTAGCTGGTGTCCAAAAGGCAATTTTGACCACCTGGGAGCCATCCGGGCTGTATGGCAAGTAAGTGTACACACCGTACCTGTACAAATTTAGGTATGTACATGTACTAATATCAAGATAGTTTAATAATAAATCAATCAATAAATCATTGGGGGCATATGCCAAGAGGCGCGTCGCCTCGTCAACCCTCCGACGCCAGTTCTGGCGATCACCCCGTGCAAGCCCCATTCCCATACTATTTAACTCCTAGCAGGAAGCATCGACTTGCCCCAGCCACGAACTTTGTGGGCGCCCCCTTGGCCTCCTCCAATCCGGATTATCTCTTTCAGAAATAATCCGAGAAGCAGGATCAGCTTCTGGGTAACGTGCCACATGCCCATACAGCCGGAGTTGACGTTGACGGACTATTCTGGTAATAGGCCTTGATTCAGTCTCACGGAGCAGTCGCTGATTTAACATGGTCATTCCAACGATATCCTATGATACTGCGAAGGCATATATTACCAAAGACATCAATTTGCCTCTTCAGATCGGTGTTCAGTGTCCATGTCTCACAGCCATACAGTAAGACAGGGATCACCAGCGATTTGAAGATTCCGTCTGCATAGGTATCAACAACGCCAGATATTCGTGCTGAGCGAGTCCATAACACTATGGGCCAAAACAATCCGTCGTAAGACTTCTTAACATGACCCACCATTATTATGGACCACGCTACCAAGGTATTTGAAGCTGTCCAAGATATCGATGTCCTCGCCACACGCATGAATAAACTGTACTGTCTCATCTAGCAAGCCTTCAAACACCTGAACTTTAGTCTTGTGCCAGGAGACCTGAAGTCCCAAAGGCTTCTCCTCGTGCAGTGCTTCGAGAGCCATCACCAGAACCTCCAGCGACTCAGCAAAGATTACTGCATCGTTGGCAAAAACAAGATCAGTGATCTTGGTGTTGCCGACAAATGCTTCGCAGTGACTTTAGTCCAAAACTCTACCCAGTACCCAGTCCATACAAGTAATGGAGCAAAGATGCATCCCTGCCTCACTCCCGTATGCACAGGAAAGAAGCTGGACACGCCCCCGCCACATTTCACAGCACTCTTCAGTCCCGGAGTACAGGCCAGATAGTAGTCGAATAATGCCCATAGGAATCCCGCAGAGGCGCAGAAGATCCCAGAGTGCCTCGCAATGCACTGAATCAAACGCCTTTTTGAAATTGACATAGGCTGCGAGCATCCCCTGTCGAAACTCACGTCGGCGTTCCACCAGTACCCGAAGCGCTAGGATACGATCAGTTGTTGACTTACTTGGTGTGAATCCTGACTGTTCAGGTGACTGCGAACTCGCATCAGTAGCAGATGGACGAGCACCTTGCCTGATACACTGAGCAGCGTTATATATTCTGCGGTATTTGTTGCAATCCTGACGGTCCTCTTTACCTTTCCAGATAGGGACAACCAACCCCCTTTTTCAGTCAGAAGGGATGGTACCTGAATGCCATACAACAGTCAAGACAGCATGCAATCCACAGATCATGGCCTCGACTCCAGCTTTGAGCAACTCTGCACTGATGTTACAAATGCCAGCTGCCTTACCACCCCTCAACTTTGCCACAGCCTCTTTGACTTCATCAATAGAGGGTGCAGCTTCGTTAATGGGCGGATCAGCATCCATCACCTGTAACCCAGTGGTTTGAAGCTGTCCGCTTGGAGGGTTAACCTTGAACAACTGTTCAAAGTACTCAGCCCAACGAGCCATCTGCCCATCAGCGCCTGATACGAGGCAAATTCTGCTGTTCAGATAGCACTCACTCGAGATATAGACATGGAGCGGAGCTTCTTCAGGGCTCGATAAGCAGATTTAAGGTCATTAGCAATTAAATGACCCTCGACATCCTCAGTGAGACTCCTGACATACCTCTCCTTG
>JAPQNM010000038.1:21522319-21525403 GCA_029783475.1 Metacarcinus magister
AAACCCCCTCACTGAGTACAGATGGATGTGAGAGAGCAAAGAATGAAAAGATAAGTATGACGAATCAATGGGTAGGTGGCCTATGGAGTGCAGCAAGAATGAGAGCATGCAAGTATGAGATACTGAGGGAAGTGTGGAAGAGTGTGGCTGTCCCAAGTATCATGTATGGTATTTATGTAATGGTTTAGATTGAGAGTGAGATAGAAAAGTTAGAGGTGGGACAAAACAAGGTAGCTAGAATGGCTCTGAATGCACCTAGGTATGCAGCAGTAGAAGCACTGAGAGTGCCTTTTAGGGAAAGGCAGATGAAAGCAACACTGAGATATAAAGTGAGATTAGAGAGAATGAATGAAACAAGACTAGCAAGAAAGGTATACTTGTGGACTCTAGGAGATAGCAAATGGGGAAACAAATGTGGAAAAATGATAGACAAGAATAGCATGCTAGTTAGGAGGGTGCACAGACCTTTTGAGGATAGACATAATGTTGTTGAATGGAGAATGACGGATAGAAACAGAGAGGGGGCAGAGTGGGATGAGAGAAAATGGAAAAGGGAGATAGATAGAGCAGTGAAAGCGGATGGACTTAGCGAGTGGAAGAATAGGATGGATAGAAAGGAAACTTTGAGGTGGTATAGGGAGAAAGAGGCCCCAAAGCATGAAGTTTGGTATGATGGAACCTTCTGTTCAGAGTGAGAGCGCAGTGTGTGGAAGTGAATGATAGGACCTATAGATGGTCAGAGGATAGGAGGAAAGAGTGTGAGATGTGTGACAGGGGTGTGGATGAGACTATGGTGCATCTGATGTTAGAATGCAAGAGGTATGAGAGAGCACGTGCGGATATGATGAGAGTGTTTCTGAATGAATTAGGGCATGGAATCAATGTGGTGGGTGGAAGGACTGGTTGTGAGTGGATGGTGCTGCTGTTGGGACTGAATGGTGTAGCAAATGGACGAATGATAGAGGCTGTGAAAGAATTCCTTGAAAAAGTGTGGAATGTTAGATTTAAGAAGTAATTCTGCTGAGTATTTCTTCTTTTCTGCTGTGTTTTCTTTCACAGGTGCTGCCGATTCAAAGGCCTGGTTTTAGGGTAACTCAGATCTCCTGTGACATCAAAATCAAGATCATGAGGCTAGTCAGAGAGCGGCGCACACAAGCCATAGTGTGTACCAGCCTTATCAGTCCAATGAGATCATATGACGCCGTACATCAAATTCAAAAATTACACATATAGTTTAAAGCAACATAAAGGATTAAGGCTGAATAATAAATATATTACAATAATACAAATAATATTATTAATACCAAAAATTACTACAATATTAATTATAATAGTAATTATAATAACAATGACTAATAATAATCATATATATATATATATATATATGCATGTCTTTTTTTTTTTTTTACTATTAAAAGCAGCTATTATAGTGTTGTAATAAGTGGAGGCGTGTGGCAATCTCGCCTGAATTGACCCGCGCTGCGACTACAAAAACGGCTTTTAACTTAAATTTGGTTATGTAGATGTTTAAATATATTGCGTTAGTTGGAAACGGCTAGATTATATTCCCCTTGTACACGACTGAATTACATAACCAGTGCTATATTCCTGAATTCATTAAGTAACTGTGATAATTGCCTACCTGACGTGCCAAGGAGATCACTTTCGACAAGTGGTCAGTAACGCTGGTGTTTCTGTTTCCTACATTCACCTTGAGTATTGTCAACGCTTGCCATTGGTTGCTCGCTGATCTTAATTCCTGAAAAGAATACCAGTATGAGTTTATGTTTTCCTTATAATCACAGTTATCTGTTTACGATATGGTTAAGTGGTTAGCGCGCTCAGATGGCCTTGATATACGAGTATAAGGTATACTGTTTACCTTTACGATGTCTGATGGTTTGGCAGTACTGTCCATTATGACGATCGCATTGCATGAAGGGTGTGCTTGGTTCAGCATCAGCTCTGCTGCACCACCAGCATGCATCACCATGTCCCTCGCATCTGTACATTATTTAAAGTAATACACATGGCAAAAAAGGCCGTTTGTTAAGTATTTCCAATTGAATAATCATTCTCTCTCTCTCTCTCTCTCTCTCTCTCTCTCTCTCTCTCTCTCTCTCTCTCTCTCTCTCTCTCTCTCTCTCTCTCTCTCTCTCTCTCTCTCTCTCTCTCTCTCTCTCTCTCTCTCTCTCTCTCCTCTCTCTCTCTCTCCTCTCTCTCTCTCTCTCTCTCTCTCTCTCTCTCTCTCTCTCTCCCCCCCCCACCCTTGGTCAAATCTCACCTCTCATTTTTGGGCGGCCAGTTACGATGACAAGGCAGGCTACCAGCACCACCTTCACGAGCATATTGGTGCTCCTCTGCCGCAGCCACCACCATTGGAACAGAACCAATATTCATTGTGGCTCCACAACACTCGGTTTATATAGTATTTTGCAGAGGCTGCGTCAGGTGCAGCAAGCATGTGTGATTGGCCAGCATGTATTGTGCATATTGATTGCCTTCTGTGCAATGTGTTGAGAAAATGTTCATGTGATTAAGTTTTATAAGTGATAAAAGGTTTTTTTTCAGTAATTTACTTATTATTTTAGAGTGTCATACACAGCTCCATAGTTTGAAGTTTGTTTCAATGTACAGCATAGGTGTTTGTGTTTTAAGAAGGAATTGATAATAAATTTGTAATCGCTTGTATAGTAAATTATTTTTCTTTAACTGATCATGAAATATGAAATACTTAATAGGAAAATTTATAATCAAATCACTCATTACTAAGAATAGAGAATAAATGTGCCACTGAAACAACCAAGAATTTTCTCAGTCAACTTGTTTGCCTGCATCATTGATTGGGTCAATCGATAAGCTATCAGAACCTATTTTGCCCCTGCTCATTCCTTTTAGTGCTTTCTTTATTTCACTCGTGTTTACGCAGGGTACTTCAATGTTCATAGTTTCCATGCTGGGGTCTTCGGTTTGCTTAACATTACTACTGTACAACTTCCTTTAGAATTCCTCCGCTACCTTGATCACCTCATATCTATTGTTTTTGTTTTTGTGTGTGTTCGTGTGTGTGTGTGTGTGTGTGTG
>JAPQNM010000038.1:21528795-21573795 GCA_029783475.1 Metacarcinus magister
TTATCTTAGGTGGTACTAATTAGGAAGGTTATTGTATCATCCACTGGCGTACCAAGTGTGGCTGGGAGTTGTGGCAACGCTACTCCTCGTTTCACTTACATATTTAGTGGTAAATATGATGACCGTCACATTCACACACAAGCACACAAAGTCTCTCTCACACACACACGCACACACACACACACACACACACACACACACACACACACACACACACACACACACACACACACACACGCACAACTGATATTTACATTAGCATGGCAGACCTATAGAAGTAAATGCATCTAAAGTGAGGCATTGACAGCAATCCCATCAATAGCTATAATGAGCTTATTTCAGCAGCTGGACGAAAGATGTTACGAATCAGATATTGATGAGGTACACTATTGTTGATCAAGAAACATGTTTTATAGGTTCCACCATGTTTTAAATTCACTGTGACACTATAAGGAAAAAATAGCAGACTTATGGTACCCTTTCACTATATTCATTGGATTCATGACGGCTATCATTCATCCTAAAATATTTATTTATCCAACTTGAACCGTCACATAGTTACTGCAACAACAATGTATATCTAAGTTGGTAGAAAGAAAGCAACTAACGTCGGTGTTCTTCTCTAGATCAATCGGATTCAGCACTTGGCCGGAAGAAGCATCGGGGGCAGTGTTACAGGATATGACGTGGATTCTCTTGAGTCAGAACCTTCCTTACCAGCCTCTTAATTCCTCCTCCAGTAGGATGTTGGTTGCGGCTTGGATAGCGTTCGCCCTCATCTTTGGCACGGCTTACCGGGGTAACCTTAAAGCCTATCTCACTTTGCCCACGCATCCTTCTCGCCCGGAAACCCTCCCGCAGCTCGTGGACGTCGCGGAGAGGTGCAGTACGAGAGAGAGAGAGAGAGAGAGAGAGAGAGAGAGAGAGAGAGAGAGAGAGAGAGAGAGAGAGAGAGAGAGAGAGAGAGAGAGAGAGAGAGAGAGAGAGAGAGAGAGAGAGAGAGAGAGAGAGAGAGAGAGAGAGAGAGAGAGAGAGAGAGAGAGAGAGAGAAAAAAAAATATTTACCTGAATGAAAAATCATGAGACCACAAGACCATGTATCTTACTTAATTTTTCGAGGATAAACCCTACAAGATCCATAGATTGATCCTGTTGTTGTGTTTATCAGTATCTCAAAGTTAAGTAATCATAATATTATGGTAGGACAAGAAAATGGTTCATTGTAAGTACCTACGTACAGCTTTTACAAAAATTCAACTGTCGGTTTACATTGTATTCTTATTTTTGTTTTCTATTCTAAAATTAGCAAAATTGTTTCGGTGCTTAACCAGTATTTTCATTTTATCAATTTAGGTTAACAATTCCTCCGTATGGTGAAACCTTCCTCGATTTCTACCGTCGGTCAGACTCTCCACTGTTCAAGGCTCTGGCCAGCTTGCTTCTTGTGGGTCCGTCCGTGATGCAGGGTCTCCAGGAAGCCACAAAGAACAAGTATGTCTGAGAGTTGGTGAAGTGATTGCATAGTTCGTGCTATAATTTTTTAATTGTTACTTCTGATTAATCAATTATAACTGAGGATAGTTTCTATCAACTTTATTTATATTTTCATTATCATTGTTTCCAAATCAAATTAAGTCATGACGCAAGCTATATCTTCTTCGACCAGTGGAAAAGGATAGTACGGATGTAATGTGATTTGAAGGTAAATGAAGATGTGACGACTGCCGTATCAGTTTCTGATGATTTCACAGGTCTTCGTAGTGTTTGTCTCTTTATTTTTGTTTTCAGAAACTACTATGCACGGTCAGTGCTTCTTATAATTGTCTACCAATAAGAGATGAAGTAATTAATTATGTGTGGTCACCACCCAATCTTCGTTATAGGCAAGCACACCTGGGCGGTCGGAGACACCTTCAGCATGTGGTCGCAGAGTCTTTCACCGAGACGGATGGCAGCTCGCGACTCTATCTTGGACGGGAATCTGTTTTCCCGGGTCCTTCTGGCTGGCCAGTCCCTCACGACGCCCCATATAAGACTGACCTAGACCGATGGCTTATGGTCGTTATCGAGGTTGGCATTTTGTGCCATGATCATTGATGCACCTCACTAATAACAACACAAGTAAAATATGAATTAAATGCTTAAGAACATCCTCATTTTCCCTCTTGCGGAGGACATTTTGCGTTAGTAGTTAGGGATTGATTTAATTTCATAAAAATCTTAATATCGTGGTATTTTTCTTATTACAAAACAAGTTTAGCTCCCCTGATCCTTAGATTACATAGACCTATTCATCACGACAAGGTGAAGAGGAACAATATTTCTAGTGAAGTTTAAATCATGGAAGTGCCAATTCAACCAGATTTAAATTACTAAGAGAATTATTGCCAGAGAGTGAGTGACCTATAAATGCATTACAGGCAGGTCTGTACGAGAAATGGGTGGCGGATGCAATATTGGAAACCAAAGCAAGGAGTCGGAGGAGGCAAAGAGAAAGCAAGAACAAACAATCCGAAGAGAAGAAAGACAACATAGGCCCTGAAGCCCTCTCCTTGGATCACTTACAGGGAGCCTTCGTCATCCTTGTGCTGGGTGTTCTCCTCGCTGCCGTCACCATCGCTTTAGAAAACCTCGCTCGTGTCAACAATGACCTTCACTCCGTAAACCTCAGCGACAATTGAAACAAACGTAACGTCCCGGTGACCAGATCGTCATTTTTTGTTTTGTTTGCCCATTCTGTAGGTAAAATTTATGCTGCCTTATCTCACTGCTTCATGTGTCCATAGTATATCAGCCTATATTGTAGAAGTGTAATTAATCCCTTTTGAAATAAATTGATCTTAAATACATAAAAGGATATCTTCTCCATGAAAGTGTTTTGATGTATCAGAATATGAGTGCGTAGCATAAACAGCATAGCGCCTTTTTAAAACTTTTTATCAGCTTCTTAATTAGATAATCATATAGGCTGAATTTATAAGGCACATTTAGAAGATAGTATCTACAGCAGGACAGCTCATTGTCCCATCTCTATTGTTAATTGATTGGCTAATTGTTGTATTGAGGCTACAACCTATGGGGTTTTATGGTGCTGCATCTGACATTAAGTAGAATAAATAAAAAAAATAAGCTTATATGATGGAATATGAACAAGATAATCAAAATTAAAGCACTAAATTAAAAGTTAAAGTAATATTGTTAGAGCTGGTGGTCGGGGTGTTGTAATGCTAGTTGGTCGACTGGAGAGAGAAAACTCATTCCAGTTAAGGTTATTTTTATTCATAATGTTTTTTGTTTTTTAAGGTTTATTGTACAAATATACAGTTTTATATTACATGTTATAAATATATGTATAGTACAATGCGGGCATCTGTCCGCCAGTGAGGAGTGTCCTTTCCCGCTCTAAAAGGTTCAAGTGGTGGTGTGTCGCGGTTGCGGCGGGTGTGGTCAGGGGGGGGGAGGTGCTGCTCTGAGCACCCCCAGGAGCCGGTCACGAGGGGTGTGTCTGACCAGGAGGCCGGCAGGCTGGGCGGCTGCAGCTGGCACCGGTCTGAGGCGGGCGGTGGCGGGGCAGGACAGGAGGTAGTGCACCAAGGGAAGACGGCTGTGCCTCCCGCAGTGGGCACACTCCTGTCCCTCAAAGTCCTCACTCAGCTGCTCCCGGGTGGAGTACGCCAGCCTAACGCGCTGTAACAGCACGCCGTCCTCCCTGGGCTGCTGCAGGGCGGCGCCGAGGGGTTGGTAGTCGGTGGCGACGGCGTACCAGGCCGCCTGCCTCTTGCTGGCCTCCAACTCCCGGTGTCGCTGGTGGGTGTGTTGGGCCCCGGCTCGCCTCGCACGCTCCTTCACCTGTCGTCGGCTGGGCGGCACATGCTTGGTGATGGTGGGTCCTGCGGCAGCTCGTTTGGCGGCTTGGTCAGCAGCCTCATTACCACGTATTCCCACGTGGCTAGGGATCCAGTGCAGCCTGGCCCGCCTCCCATGCGTGACCAGACTCTGCAGGCTGCCCAGGATGGAGGTGATGAGCCGCACATAAAAATATAGAGTATATATATATAACAAAAACATTTGAACAAGAAACATTAACAATTGTATATGCGCACTGTCTAAGGACAGTGCGCGCCAAGTTGATGATGTGCGCTGGTCTGCAGCGCAATCAAATAATTAATAATACTATACAAGAAAAACATGAATAAAGTTATACAAAACAAATTAAAATGAAGAGAATGAAAACATTACAGTGAATTATAATAAATTATAATAGTTAGTGGTGAAGCACCACGTTTTCATTAGAGCTGCTAACCGCACGTTCTCTGAGAAGCTTGTAGGGGAGACTGTTACAATACTCCGCTAAAATACTCCCCCCCCCCTATTGACGAGGAAGGAGGAAAGAGATCTTGGTGGTGCGATGCTGCTGTTCTGTTGCTGATTCGATGGTAGAGATACCAGGAGCCTGATCTGGGGCCAACAGATATGCCGGCTGACTCGGTCGATGGCCACCGCGTCTTGAGCACCGTTCCTGTCAATGGTGACAGTCTTCCTGGTCCTTCTCAGGACGAGGTAGGGTCCTTGGTAGGGCTGCGTTAGAGGACGGCGGACGGTATCCACGCGTATGAAGACGTGGGTGCAGGTGTCGAGGTCCTGGCTCACAAAGGTCTTCATCGGAGAAGAACGAGGCTGCACTGGCTGAACTCATGACACCTTTGAGGCGGGAGGCGAAGTCTTGGGCGCTGCAGGGTGCAGGGTCGGGTGTTTTTACCAGCAGTTCGTCTGGGAGCCTAAGGTTGGTGCCGTAAACCAGCTCAGCCGAGGAGTGGTGCAGGTCTTCCTTCAGGGAGGACCTGATGCTGAGGAGAACAATGGGGAGAGCCAGGGACCAATTCTCTCATTGGGTGGAGGCCATGATGGAGGACTTCAGTTGGCGATGGAACCGTTCAACCATGCCGTTGGCCTGCAGGTGGTAGCTGGAAGTCCTATAGCGGCGGATGCCGAGCAGGGTCATGACCTTGTTCCACACGTTGGCCTCGAACTGGCCGTCGCGGTCTGAGGTGAGGCTGAGAAAAACACCGAACCTGGAGACCCAAGTAGCGATGAAAGCGTGGGCGACGGTGTCCGTTGTGATGTCAGCGATGGGGGCGGCTTCGGCCCAACGTGTAAAACGATCCACACAGGTGAGGATGTAGCGATGACCGGCAGAGGGTGGCAGGGGACCGACCAGGTCAGTGTGGATGTGGTCGAATCTCTCCGTGACGGATGTGAAAGTGCCGGGCGGGGAGTGAGTGCGCCGAGTCACCTTGGAGACTTGACAGTTGGTGCAGGAACGAGTCCAGAGTCTGACATCCTTGTTGATGCCCTCCCAGATGAAACGAGACGTCATCAAGTGATGTGTAGCTCGGATGCCAGGGTGAGAGAGATCGTGAAGCTGACGGAAGGCCTGGTAGCGATGTCGCTGTGGCAGGTAGGGACGGACAGCGTCTGTGGAGACGTCAGCGTAGAGAGCGATCTTGGTGCCTGGGAGCGTGAGTTTCTTAATCTTGAGCGCCGGGTTGTACAATAGCTTGTCCAGTTCGGCGTCGCCGGACTGGTCGGCAGCTATGGCGGCGTAATCAAGAGAAGAGGACGTCACAGCAGTAATGTTGCGGGAGAGGGCGTCTGCTGGAGCGTTGTCTGCACCTTTGATGTACCTGATGTCGGTGGTGAATTGAGAAAGGTAGTCCATGTGGCGAAACTGCCGTGGAGTGTAGGAATCCTTGTTTCTCAGGAAGGCAGTAGTAAGAGGCTTGTGATCGGTGTACACATGGAAGCGACGGCCTTCAACGAAGTAGCGGAAACGCTTGACAGCCTTGAAGATAGCGAGAAGTTCTCGGTCGTATGCGCTGTACTTGGTTTCGGCCTTGTTGAGCTTCTGTGAGAAGAAGGCAATCGGCTTCCAGGCACTGTCGACGAGTTGTTGGAGGATGGCACCAGTCCCAGTGTCGGAGGCGTCTGTCACTATGGAAGTCTCCGCGTCAGGGGATGGGAAAGACAGCATGACTGTGTCGATGAGGGCCTTCTTGCTGCGAGGAAGGCAGCGTCAGCGTCTGAAGTCCAGATGAGAGTGACAGACTGGTCACGCTTACAGGGCTTGACCATGGCGTAGAGTGGCTGAAGCAGGAGAGAGCAGTGTGGGATGAAGCGGTTGTAGTAATTAATCATACCCAAGAATTCTTTGAGTTTCCGGTGGGTGGACGGCTTCGGGAACTGCTGAATGGCTTCACACTTCGTGTGGAGTGGAGCGATGCCTGCTGGAGTTACAATGTGGCCGAGGAAGGTGAGAGAGGTGACACCGAACTCAGACTTGTCCACATTGATTTGTACGCCATAGTCTTGTAAGCGGGTGAGGACTTGGTGAAGGTGTTGTCAGTGTGAGGCTTCATCTGGGCTCGCGATGAGTAGGTCGTCGATGTACGCGAAGCAGAAGGGCAAGCTTCGAAGAACCTCGTCAATGAAACGTTGGAAGGTCTGGGCCGCATTCATGAGTCCAAAGGGCATCCTGATGTACTCGAACAGACCGAAGGGCGTGATGATGGCGGTCTTCGGGATATCATCAGGGTGTACTGGAATCTGATGAAAGCCCTTGACGAGATCTATGCGTGAGAAGATGGTGGAGCCAGCGAGTTGGGACGAGAACTCCTGGATGTTTGGCACAGGGTATCTGTCCATCTGGGTGTGAGAGTTGAGGGCACGGTAGTCTCCACAGGGCCGTATGTCGCCGTTCTTCTTGGGGACGATGTGGAGGGCTGATGACCAGTTGCTGCTTCTGGGCCGCCCAATACCTTGGCGCATCAGAGACTCGAACTCGGCCTTGGCTTGACGGTAGCGTTCTGGAGCTAAGCGACGGGCCTTGGCGTGTACTGGTGGTCCTGTTGTCTCGATGTGATGCGTGACGTGGTGTTTGACGGGCAAGCTGGCTGAGTAAGGCTGAGTCAGCGTAGGGAAAGACTTAATCAGGTCAGCGAACTGGTGGTCCTTTTGGATGACAGCGAGGTGCACGCTGTGACCTGGCGCTGGTCGTGCTGTGGAGGAGATGGAGGTGAGTGGGTCAACCAACTTTTGACCTTTGACGTCCACCAAGAGGTTGAAGTGCCTCAGGAAGTCTGCTCCGAGGATTGCTTGTGAAACGTTCCCGACGTAGAAGGTCCATTCGAAGGAAGGTCGGAGGTAGAGGTTCAGTTGCCGTGTGTAGACAGGTATCTTGGTCCCGTTAACGGCGAAGAGATGCAAGATTGGAGGTAGGGTTCGTAGATTGGCGGTCGCGGGGATTATACTGACATCGGCGCCGGTATCAATTAGGAACCTTATGTTGGAGCAACTGTCGTGAAGGTGGAGCAGCGCTGAGGGTTGGCGAGCAGCGCGCTGCACTGATACTCGCCCTTTTAGTTTGACGCCTTGTAGGAACATGGGGCGGCACACTTCGAGGCTCTGTCACCGAATTTGTTGTGGTACCAGCAGAGTCCTGGGCTTCTCGAGCGAGGACGGCGCTGGCAGTGTTGAGGAGTGGGGGAGCGGGGCCGTTGGCGGTCCTGGAACTGCCTCTTGAGGGAAGTGACCTCAGTCGTGAGCTGGGATACCAGCTTGGTGAGCTGAGCGAGCTGAGTGTTGTCCTGGGTTGTAACTGAGGACACTGAAGAAGCCTGTGGTGTAGGGATGGTTGCCATAAGGTCGTCTGCTAACTTAGCGATGGCATCAGGGTCTAGGCTGTCCTTGACGCTGAAAAGAGCGAGCTGTGTAGCAGGAGGCAGACGTTGATAAAACAGCTGTTTGAACAACTCGGGGTCAAAAGCGTTGTATTTGTCTCCGAGTAGCTGCTTCATGTGAAGCAGAAGCCAAAGTCAAATGGGTGGGAAACGTTAGGTTAGGTAGGTTAAGCTTTTGTTAATATTTCAACACAAATCATGAAAATTGGTACCAAGGGATTCTCGGGCATGCTGATCATGCATCTGGAATTAGTTTTGTCATTACTATGATATTTTCATTTTTCCATTTTGTGGCTCGTACATTCCACCAGAATTGAGGTCGAAAAAGTGTTTCCAATTTTACTACGTAATTATTAGTCCTACAGGAAAATTATATAAAAGTAAAGTTATGGAGTTTAATAATGTCTATCTCATATTATCCTTATCTTTTCTATAACTCTAATACTTATGAAGGAAATAAAAATTTAGTGAAAGAAATTAATGCATAATGTTTTATACTCCTATATCTATAGTTATGTTCCAAATTCTATTTTACTATAACTTAATAGAACAAGCATTTTCTGTTCTTTCTTTTATATTCTATATCTTTTTTACGTAAACCCCATAAATTTCGAGTTATTTCAAAATATATGATTTATGTCAAAAAGTCTACGAAATTTCATGCAAATTTCCACACCTCCGAATCTCATGAAAATTGGTACAATGAGGTTTTCGGTCATTCTGAACACTAATCTGGCCTTATTTTCCTGATCACTATAATATCGAACTGTATTTCACCCTTGCTTGCCTAATAACAATAATGAAATAACAATTATTTAACTTTACTGGCTGATGCTGATCTCTTGTGACAAAAATACATAGATGACTACCCTAAACTACATATATAACTAATATATTTGTTTCCATATGAACTTTCCGATTAAAACTGATTATAACCAATTGAAAATTATTAAAAGTACTTTTTACATTCCTACATCTATATTTACATTCCAAATCTATTTAACTTTAGCACAAAAGAATGCACGTTATTTGCAGATATTTGCTTTTTCACCAAACTAGTTTATGGATCAGAATTTATATTCAATTGAATGATGAGTACTTCTATAGTGACCATATTATGTGGAAGATGGAAGATATGTACATGTGTATGTGTGGAATGTGGAAATAACACGAGGTGAAAGATAAACGCAGGTGTGCAGAGCGAGAGATAAACACCAGCTGTGTCGCGGGCAATTGACCGACCCAGGTGCGCTCAGGTGTGAGCGACCAGTTGACCCATGACCATTAAGATAGCAATTAAGGTGGAAGGCTAGTCCAGAAATACGTGATAGCCGTCGCAGATAAAAGATTAACTCGCCGCGTCTATTGTTAAGTATATGGCCTAGGAAAACCATTTAGGAAATCCCAGACGTTAAACAGATTGTACTTTTACACAGGGGCCTCCCCAGTTATTGTCTTTTAGAGTTGGTAAAATTTTGAGGGATAATAGCCTCTACTGTCAAAATGGAGCACTACTTATACAGACGTTGGAGCCTCAGTAACTCACTTCACTCGGGTCTTCCAGCTAGGGAGATCCACAATCTATCAGCTCAGGTGGAGGCTCTCTTTCTCTCTAATGCAGTAAAGCAGCTTGTTAGGATGTTAATTTAAGAACTATTTTATGTAGGATTGTGATGTATGGTATTGTATTGTTGCTCCACGGAAACTGAAAGATTATGAAGATTATTATAGCTCCTTGGGAAATTAAGTATATGTGCCTGATAGTTATATTTATTTGTATATGTTGAAAATAGAAGGAAGGATGGTGATATTGTAAAACTATTGAGGAGTAATGAATGATGTGGAATTCAAATAATTAAAAATTGTAGAAAATTTAAGCAGTGTTCCGTAACCCCGTGACCAGTATATATTGATTAAGAGAACACGAAAAACGTTGCAATAATAGCGACGAAACTTCTGTAATAAGTAAGTGACAGACTTGCTGACGGAAACCAAACTTAAGGGTCAGAGAAGACAACGACAGCGCCTGGCTGCAGGGCATAATGATCAAGCACTGCAAGCAGAGAAGATAAACAAGGGCACTCCAGTCCTCACTATCAGCCACACGCAAGGCGCCTTCATCTTCCTTATGCTAGGCTTTCTACTCGCCACCCTTGCCTTTACCAAGGAACTGCTGCCAGTATATGATTAAGTAACTGTAATTAGTGGTCATAGAAATAAATGGAATTGCATAGACTGTAGACCGACTCTGTTACTTGAAGTCTACCTTGACCATTGTTTTAGAATCAGTTAATCTTAGAATCTTCGTATGAATTAATTATGGTATCACTTACATGATTCACTTCCCGCCTGACTGTCCTCACAGACAGACGTCCCGCTAGCTGTTTCCACAAAACGCCAAGCTAGTTTATTTAACATACAGTTAGTGTATTGTAACATACAGTTAGTTATATTTCTAGTGATAGATTAGATAAAATAAGTGGTTGTTAGAATGTGGTTCAGTAGTAGAAGAACCAATAGTGTATTAGGATTCAATAGTTACATTATTATAAGTTATATTGTTGAACATACAGTTAGTTATTAATTCTGAATTAGTTTTCTGACTTGATACAAAATTTTACGAGGCAGTTTTAAGGATTCAATATGGCGTCAGTAGCTCGTTATGAGTATTTAACGTGCAAAAGATAATTAATTGAGGATTTCCTTATCCAGGAAAATGAGGAATATGTTTGCTGCTTATTTTGTGAGGTAATTATCAAGATATGCGATAAATTAGTTGTTGATAAATTAGAAGCGTTGTTTTAGAAAAAGATGTAGGGGGGAAATCAGTGAACAATGAATCAGTAGTTATAATTAATCAAATGGTAAACAACAAAAAAAAAGAGAAACTTTGGAAGATAGGATTACGAGATTAGAAAAAATTACTTCAAACGTGTAAAAAGAGGGAGTAAGATTGAGAGAGGTGCTAGCTATAGCAGTGTCGTTACGAGGAATAAGTTCCAGGTATTGGAAGACGAGGTTCGTGATGAGCCTGGCCTCGTACTTATTGGCGACAGTTTAGTAAGACATCAAGACGAGGAGTTTTGTATAAAAGGACCAAGGAGGAAAATTTTTTGCTACCCTGGAAAAAAGAAAAAGAAAATATAACCGATAAAATTGATGAATTAGTCACCAATTCCTCAGAAGAGATTGTTTTTGTTTACCAAATTGGTACAAACAACGTTGTTAAGGGCAGGTCCGAGGAAGTTTACGAGAAATACAAGGCCATGATAAGAAAGATTAGGGATAGCCACAGGCGTTCCGTGGTCTGCAGATTGATTCCCAGGTACGATGTTGGGCCACTCGTCCTTAGTAGAATGTTAGGAATAAACACACGTGTGGAAAAATTATGCAGGAGGGAAGATGTGATGTTAATGTGTGGGATCATTTCAACAAGGATAGGAGCTTGTTTAGCGGGGATGGCCTTCACCTAAACAGAGTAGGAAAAGCGGGATTAGGTAGAGTTTTGGACGAAGGTGTAAATTATGAGTTAAAAAGAAATAAGGCGCAATTACTAAAAAGGGAGGTTCAGCCTGTCCAAACTAATCGGGAGGTAGTTGTAGGCGAGCCGAACGAGGTCAGTACAATAGGTACTCAGACAGGTGGCCAGGTAGGGTTTAGACCTTTGTCTGTTGACAGAGGTACGGAGACAAGCAACCAAGGGGTTATGAGGTCTGATGCGGTAAATTTTTAAAGAGGGCTCGAATAAACATTAAGTATAGCCCTAAAGCGTCTGAGAAAATAAGCAGTGACCTTATTCACACTTGTGAAGTAAGCGAACCACTGGGAAACAGTGATCATAACAACCTTAAAATCGAATCAAACCTTCAAATTATAACGAAAGAAAATATGCTATTGGTATCTAACTATAGGAAGGCGAATTTTGCAAACAAAAGAAGGGAAATGGAATCAGTGCTTGAATAATATTTGCATAGACAAAACTTATAAGACGTTCACAACAAAACTCAAATCGATATTAACGTTAACATTCCACATACACCACGAAGAATTATTCAACCATTATGGATGACTGACAGCTTACACAAAATGATAGCAGAACAGAGAAAGGTTTACAAAATTATCACAGTTAACCTCAGATTTCAACAGTTACGTTGATCTTAAAAGAGCGTGCGAAAAAGAGATAAAGAAAAAAAAAGCGCGAGTATGAAGTAAGGATATCTCACGAAGCAAAGAAAACTCCCAAATTGTTCTTTAGTTACATACGAAACAAAAAAAAAACGTAAGATATAATATAGACCCACTAGTAGATAACGATAATAAACTAATCAGCGATGACAAAGATATGGCCTCCATACTTAATTCAACGTTCAGTAGAGTCTTTACTGAAGAAGATAATGCAGATATCCCTAGCCCGTCGAATATATTTCAAGGCCCCGATGAAGAAAAACTCATCATAACCGAAATTCAAGCACATGAGGTTCATAAATATTTACACAAGATTGATCCAAATAAGTCCGTTGATCCTGATGAAGTTTCACCACGTAAACAAAGGTTATTTTCGTAGGAATAGCCCAAGATCAGCTTCTACTAACATCTATGCGGCCCATAAGACATCAACAATGGACATGAGCAATGTTTACAGTTTACGACACCACCATAGTCTTTCGTCTGGCAGCGGGGTGGCCTCAACACGAAATTTATTATTTATCTGATATTGTAAAATACAAGCATTTGTAACTGCTGCAATATTTCTTGTATCATATAGTAACCCACAAAAAAGGCAACCAGCTTTCTTTTTCCACATATCATGCTGGTATATTACTGTAATTGGGCTTGAAGCAAAACACGAATAAATGCAATATTAAAAAAAAACCCCATCAATATACGGATGAAATCTAGTTAAAATGAGTTAAGAAATCACCAACCAATATAATAAAGAACATAGCAAGGTATGACAGTGTGTTGAATAGAAGTATAATACCATAAAAGTGTGCGTATTTTTGAGGCTCGTTCACACCCCGAGTGAAAATTAGGGGATCTCGAGTTGGCAATTTGGGTTTATGGAAGGAGGTTAGAGCCGCTTATTCTAGAACCTTTAAAGATCGTCATCTATAAGGTCTGGATGCATTGCATTGGTACAACTGGTACCACGACATTCACTGCAAGCGTCAGTGCAGGACAGGCCATATTTGCGGCAAGTGCACCTTCTGGTACTGCAGTCCCTCTTGTAAGAGCAACAGATGATGTCGAGGCGCTCTGATGGTCCTGCAGCCTGGTCTGTCTGGATGGGCAACAACTTGTTTTCCACTACGTGCCATCCCCAATCTTCTGGGTTAAGGCTGGCATCTTTCCCCTTTCACTGCATTACTTGATAGTACACGCGTAGGCTGTGATACTTTGTTGCTGAAGATGTAGGTGGGAGGGTCTGTGGCTCGACCTGGATGGTACTTCGGGCGACTTTCTCATAGAACCGCCTGTAGCGAAGAACATCTAGTCCATCGTCCTGGCCACCATACAGACACAAAAGAACTTTGCTCCTGCTTCGATGATGTCCTGCTGTGTTACATCTTCCTCTCTGTTGAAAACCTCTGCCAGTTTAAAGAACACAGGGTCTGATGTGATCTTCTTCAGCACTAGTCCTTTTCCCAAGCCGAACAGACGAGATGTGGTGTCGTAGCCAAGTACTGCATGCAGAAATAGAAAGTGCTAAGACACCCGTAGATCAAGAAGCTGCTTTGACTTCTATACTGACCAGACCCTTTTACGTGTTGAAGATTGCTTTGGTTCTGGAGCCAGAAAGACCTCGTGTGGATGCATCAGTGTGATACGGAAGAAGGACCAGCAAATCAGTGTCATCTACAATCACAACAGTGGTTTTTGTGCGAGCAGAAGCAACAGTTGTTTTGATAAGTACATCAGCATCATTCACTGCATGATTTGTGTCACATCCAGCCCTCTCCAGCTTGTCACTGAGGAAGTGAATGAAACGCTACTTGTCCTCCTCGTTGTTCAAGAAGTCATTTTTCTTGTATTGCACTGTCATGTTTCCTGTGAAGTGCACCGTTACGCCTCCACTGCTACTACCTCTTCTCAAGTGAGTGGTATCTTTTGTGGTTGGGTTTGCTGTATATCCATCAAAGACTATGGAGGTGCGCCCATACCTCTGCGTGACATACCTGACATACTGCTGGCTCACAGCATCATATGTTGAACCTCGCTGCCGTGGAATGCTATGAAGAAGGGCGCCACCGTCAAGGATGTACTGGACATCGGTGATTGGCTACCTATTCACTTCCACAACTTTCCATAAGGCATCAGCCAATGCGGCCTTGTTGGCTGCCAGTGGAAGTGCTGAAGCTTCAAACAGGGCAGGAGGGTGACTGCAGAGCTCGTACGTGAATAAGGACTGCAGATCGTCAAATCTTTCTCCAATTGTCACCAGTCTCTGGAAGATTAGCTGAGGATCAACCTTAACTGCCTCTCCTATGACCTTGACTGATGATCGGGTACCCAATGTCATCGCCTGCTCAGACTTCCAGAAAGAAAACCCGTCAACTGACTGCCCCACCATCTTCTCCAGGACCAATTCTCCAACTTCTCTGGACGTGTCAACGTTAATACTGGCCTGTGATGTCATGCCATTAAAAATGCTGCGGAGACAGCGGTTGTTGGCGAAAGGGTTTCTCTCACTCAAGTAGGATATGACATCAAGTGTGTCACTTACATCTCTGGCTTGACGTGCTTTCGAGACATCTTTATGTTGTTCACTCGTCTCATACGCGACTCCACTCAAGCTCTGCATTGCTTGATTGACATTTGAACATGCAGGTATAGACAGGACCCAGACAGCTCGCTGGGTTTCTGATATTCCCTTCCCTCTCATCAGGCCACCATGTGTTTTAACACTTCTCATCAGGACCTGCTCAATGGTTAGATCTGTAGACAGTCCTGCCCAATAGCGGTCAGTGCGACGAACCACATGGTGTCCCTCTTCAAATCTCTTGTGTACGTCAGGGTGGGTCTCGGGCAGTTCCAGCATTGTTTGCAGATATACGTAGGCAGACTTGGCATAGAGAGTGTCCTGAGGCTGCAAAGTAGGGTAGCATATCTCGAACTGACTGAAGGTGCAAGTTCCAGTTACTAATACGCTCAGCCCTCAGGAACCAAAGCAGGACATCCACCATGTTCATGTAGTCTGTCCATAGCTTTGCCGTTCTCAATAATGCTGACAGCTCTTCTT
This sequence comes from Metacarcinus magister, assembly GCA_029783475.1. Lineage (NCBI taxonomy): Eukaryota > Metazoa > Arthropoda > Malacostraca > Decapoda > Cancridae > Metacarcinus > Metacarcinus magister. The sequence continues at coordinate 21,543,772 of JAPQNM010000038.1, forward strand.
TTTTTGCATCCAGCTTTTCTAGGATTTTTGCTAACACCTCTGCTGAACACAGATCATCAAGTGCCAAAGTCGAAGCTATCTCATACAGCTCTTTTGCTGTAGATAGGTCAGGTGGAAGCAAATCTTCTCTGCCGGTCTGACACCGTTTTAGATTGCTATCTCATATTGTTTTCAAATGGCATAAGTTATATTGAAATTATTCTGAGAGTGACACTTCAAAATAGATTAAGTTCCCCTTATTTCCAAATATTGGCGTATAGTGCAAGATGGGGGTAGGGGTAATCTTACTGTAGACAATCATGTATAACGTAAGGAATATAATTCTGATTTAAGTCAAATTTGGTTCTGATGATAGCCAAGAAGTGCTGATACTTTACAAAACATGTTTTCATGAACTATTCTTTAAAACCTGAGAAGTACGAAAATAAATTCAAAAGTCAGACATAGAAATTTCTTCAACACATTTGTCACGCCCGTTCACCCCTCACCATCATCTCTGTCCCATTACTTATTTCTCTATCACACACACACACACACACACACACACACACACACACACACACACACACACACATACACACACACACACATACACACAAATACTTACACACACACACACACACACACACACACACACACCAAGGGCGGCGGTGGTACAGTGGTCTAGCACTCGGGTATGCGAGCCTAGTGATCCCGGGTTCGAATTCCCGTTATTCGCTGACCACTTTTCATTCTTTAATATCACCGTCGAGTGGCCAAAGACTACCCAAATTGCTGCCATACTGTCCTCAGACGGGACTTACAATGTTTATATGCATCTAAGGCTGTAATAGCAATTAGCCTCGCACGTTCTCAACATATTCAAGAGAAAACGTAAACATTTGAGGCGTCACTATAGAAAATCTGAAAACCTACGCCAAATAACAGGCGAGGCAAGTCCATCTGTGCCTTCATAAGCCTACTGGCGCCAACGGTTAATGATATAGAAACAAAAAAAAGATACATGAACATATCTCTGGAAATACTTCAGATATGAACATTTTGAAGGCATCACTGAAGTCCTTATGAAATGTCTCATTATTATAAGTATATAAAATAACTATTTTACAGAGAAATTATTCGAGAAAATATTGTGTGAACACTAATATATGTATTTACTTTTAGCGCGCGGTCTATAAAATTAAAAAGAAAAAATTGACAAAAAATGGGTATTTAAGCTATTGGTATGTACTTACATGCATTATCTTTGTTTCGATTAGTTCTACACAGCAAAGTAAAATTTACAGCTGTATCATAAATTATTTCAAAATAATCGAGAAAAATTTTTAGAAAAAAAAGGTTTTCCGAAAACAGAGTTTTAGCTCATTTATGTATGTTTCTAATCCGTTTAACAGAAAAAAAAATCATTAGGGAGCTAGTACAATTCCACATCTTAATAGTTGGTTCACAAAATATTTTGCTATGACGAGTTGTAGTTGAAGTTGAAGTTGATCCATATTCATTCCAAGGCCCATAATATAATTAATTTAGCTTATTTTACTTTATCTTATTTTATTATGATATAGAAAAAATATCTATAAAGATAGCGATATATAATTCATATACATAAACATAGTTAGAAGGTAGGAAATATCTCTAGAAACTAAACAATTTTATGCGCGAAATGAGGGCGGAGGAAAGCAGTTCAGGACGTTTGACGTCACGTATAAGGGGTTGGCGCGTTATCACTACCACCATGAGTAGACCTGGTATATCTGGATCTTGGCCTGGACTACAGTTGTTAGTTCTAAAACTATAGACATTTTCAAATCCAGATTAGACAACTGTTTCCGAGAAACAGGTTTACTTTGAAAAAGGTAATTAAGGGATTCATGGTGTAAAGTAACTCAGAATGGTGGGGGGCTGCAGCTATTGGTTGTCGGGGTACTGGTGCATCCATCCGTGAACCGAAGTAAACGATAATCACATCTATACCTGAACAACAGTTGCAGCATGAGTCCTTCTGGTCTGTGTCTACTTCATTGGTTCCCATTTGATATGAGCATACGATTTAGAGTAAACAATGTGAGCATCTGTGAAACTTATGTCTATGAAATTTACCTTTTCGATAATTAAGGGATTCATGGTGTAGAGTGGCTCATATTGGTGAGGTGCTGCAGCTGTTGGTTGTCGGGGTGCTGAGAGATCCCCTGATCCGAAGTAAACGAGAATCACATTTCTACCTGAACAACAGTTGCAGTATGAGTCCTTCTGATCTGTGTCTACTTCACTTATGTCCATGAAATTAACCTTGTGTCCCTATATTTCAGATGAGAAGTGTAGTGGCAGCAATTTATACAATATTAATGTTATTCCCCATCCAGAATGTACCATTACTAGTGGTAGTCTAGTCTAGTATAGTATAGTAGTCTAGTCTAGTATAATATAGTATAGTATAGTCCTCTATTTTCATTCTTTACTATAAAATGTCCATGGCCATGTTTTCTACAAGATCATGGTGTTCCCTTCTATCTGTTTTTCCTGCCGAAATGTTGCTAAAGGGAGAGGAGGGTGGGGAGAGAGCCTTGTTCTGTTCTATCCTGTTCCCAAACTCTTAGTGTACTTGTAGTAGTATGTAGTCCAGCAAATACCCTAGTTATAGACCAATAGGTCTTCTGGTGTCTGTTCTTTTTTGTATTCGGCTTTAATTTAAATTCTATTGTCAAAAAATGTTTTACAGGATTTACACCTGACTACTTAGCAAAAGGTTTAAGCAAAACAATTTTGAAAATAATGAACATTAAAATAAGTTTTTTTGTAATCCATGGTTGTTATTTTCCTTGGTTATTTTGTGATTGATCAAATTTATGCAGAAACTGAAAGCGATGCATTTCTAATGAATATGATAATTTCAGAAAATTTTAGGGAATTATTATGACATGTACACCAAACACTTTTTTCTCTTTTTTTGTCATATAAGCATTTTTTATTTTATTTGGATGAGTTTGTAACTAATATTGTGATATGTGGTAGAGGTGGACGACGTAGTTAGCCCATCAGAAAATAGTATTAGTATTAGTATTAGTATTAGTATTAGTAGAAGTAGTAGTAGTAGTAGTAGTACTAGTAGTAGTAGTAATAAAAGTAGAAGTAGTAGTAGTTGTAATAGCAGTAGTAGCAGTAGTAGAAGTAGTAGTAGTAATAGTAGTAATAGTAGTAGTTTCATCATTATTATTATCATTATTATTATAATTATTTTTATTATTATCATTATCATTATTATTTTCATTATCATTAAGCCTATTATCGTTATTGTTATTGTCATGGTTATTATTATTATTATTATTATTATTATTATTATTATTATTATTATTACTACTACTATTATTATTATCATTATTCTTATTATTATCATTATTATTATCATCGTAATCATCAGCATCATTAATATCGTTGTTATCACTACTAACATTATTAATATTGCTACTATTGCTACCATTATTTGTGTGTAATAGTATTTTTTTCATGTTAAATATTGTTGTCAGTGTTGTCAAATGTTCTTCTGTTTCATTGTGGAGTGTGGATGCAGTTTGTGTTAGTTACTACTGTAGATAGATTTTCAGTTGGCTACGTGGAGAGGTGTGCCATAGCGCCATGGATACACCAGATTATCCATCACATTATATATATATGTATATATATATATATATATATATATATATATATATATAAATAAATAAATAAATAAATAAATATATATATATATATATATATATATATATATATATATATATATATATATACACATATATGTGTATATATGTATATATATATATATATATATATATATATATATATATATATATATATAAATAAATAAATATATATATATATATATATATATATATATATAAATAAATAAATATATATATATATATATATATATATATATATAATATATATATATATATATATATATATATATATATATATATGTATATATATATATATATATATATATATATATATATATATATGTATATCTATCTATCTATCTATCTATCTATATATATATATATATATATATATATATATATATATATATATATATATCAACAGTAGGCTACACGTGATAGTAATAACACTTAATTGCTGCAAAGAGTGTGGCGCTCCCTTACATGGAACAAGCTGGTCGCCTTTGTCAAACTTTCCTCCTTTGTCTTTTTCAGTAATTTGTACTTTCGTCAGTCACTTGAATATCACGCCAGGTAGGAGTAACTGTTTCACTAATTAAGGTGCTGGGATGGTCAGTAGAGGAGAGGGTAACTCTTGCTTTTAGGGAAAGGCTACCATAGCGTTGAACCATGATGAGCGTCTTGAATGGGGGTGGATGTAGTGTGGGAGGGGTGTCACGTTATGGATGTGTAGGGATGAGGGGGAAACAGTCGGGAGTGTTGCAGAAAGAGTACCACGAAGGGAGATGAGTGGGGGTGATGATGGAAAGGGTGATTCATCATGGGGAGCCAGTTTGGGAATTGAAAAAGAATGCTAGAGGGAGAGAGATGATAGTGCTATCATTTAGAAGAATTTTATTAGAAGGATGCCATAAGAGAATATTTTTGGATCAGGTGTTAGCTTGAGATTTAAAGAATCGGGTGCCAGGGAGGGAGTTTTGAGCATGAAGTCCCTGGAGTTTTTAGAAAGAAGTGTAATGTGCCTGAATGTAGGTAACGAAAGAAGATATTTCAGACTAGGAGTGCCTGGGTGGGAGCTGCATGTCTATTGATTTATTGGTGCTATGTCATTGCCATGGTGATAGCGAGCAATGGTCGTTGTAAAATTTTATTTGTTTGCTTGCTCCATTTACTAGTTTGCAAATAGTAAAAAGATTCGCAACCAATGAAAAGTGAAAGGTAATTTTTATCCAGTTTATCTAATTCCTAAAAGTGGTTTATAAGAATGAGGCGGCAACCTAGTTTCTAGATTCCCTTAACGCTACATTATAGAGAAGTTCATGCCATTGGAAGTCAGAACACAATTATACTTACATACATGTCAAAGGAGTGAAAGATGTTACGATATTGGTAAAATTTTTGCACTACATATATGGAAGGAGAAGACAAAGGAAGATAAGGAACTCTAGCGAAGCAATATCACTTATCATGCTAACAGCAGAAAATAAGAAAAAAAACAAAAACATGAGAAGTGATGACGGAAGTACAAATTACTGAAGAAGACATAGGAGAAAAGTTGACAAAGGCGACCAGCTGGTTCCATGTAAGGTAGTGCCACACTCTTTGCAGCAATTAAATTATATTACTATAACGTGTAGCCTACTGTATATATATATATATATATATATATATATATATATATATATATATATATATATATATATAATGTGATGGATAATCTTGTGTATTAATAATAATAATAATAATAATAATAATAATAATAATATAGACAATAATAATGATAATAATAATAATAATAATAATAATAATAATAATGATGAAACTACTATTATTATTACTACTACTACTACTACTGCTACTACTACTACTACTACTACTACTACTATTACTACTACTTTTTGATAGGCAAACTACATCGTCCACCTCTTTCACATATCACAATGTTATTGACAAACTCACCCAAATAAAAATGTCTATTTCTTTTATGACAAAAAAAAAAAAATAAATAAATAAAAATAAATAAAAAGTGTTTAGAGTACATGTCATATTAATTTCCTTGAATTTTCGGAAATTTTCATATCCATTACAAATGCATCGCCTTCAGTTCCTGCATAAATTTGATCAATCACAAAGTAACCAAGGAAAATAACAACCATGACTTACAAAAACTTATTCTAATGTTCATTATTTCCAATATTATTTTGCTTAAACATTTTGCTAATTAATCAGGTGTAAATCCTGTAAAACATTTTTTGACAATAAAGTTTAAACTAAAGCTGAATCATGTAAGTGATACCATAATTAATTCATAGGAAGATTCCAAAGATTCATACGAAGAATCCAAGATTAACTGATTCTAAAACAATAGTCAAGGTAGACTTCAAGTAACAGAGTCGGTCTGCAGTCTATGCAATTCCATTTATTTCTATGACCACTAATTACATTTACTTAATCAAATATTGGCAGCACTTCCTTGGTAAAGGCAAGGGTGGAGAGTAGAAAGCCTAGCATAAGGAGGATGAAGACGCCCTGCGTGTGGCTGATGGTGAGGACTGGAGTGCCCTTGTTTATCTTCTCTGCTTGCAGTGCCTGATCATTATGCCCTGCAGCCAGACGCTGTCGCTGTCTTCTCTGGTAGTCGTTAGCAAGTCTGTCACTCATTTATTGTAGAGGCCTACAGAAGTACTCATCATTCAATTAAATATAAATTTTGATCCACATACTAGTCTAGTAAAAACGTAAATATGTATTGTTATTGCATCGTTGTGAATAGAAAAAATCAGACGGTACAGTTTGTCCTGGGCATGCGTTTCTTAATTAATTAATCTAACCAGAAGACGAAATATTAATTATAGCTTATTACCGGTATTTAAAGGAGAAGACAGTGAAGTTTCCAGCGTGTGTGATAGTGTGTTGTTTCAGTAGTGAAAAGGGAATTAGTGGTTTGTACTTTTTAAAAAATATTTAAAGAAATTGGCTAACAGTAGGCCAAAAGTATAAATGTTGTTCTAAAGATGACAAAATATTAGTGGTCTCAGGTAACAGAAAATATGTATTATTCACCCTCAAACATATTGGAAACCTAGTCATCTTCTAATATGGATTTCAGATTGTGCGTGGACTTGTTTTGCGGTGACTGTATTAATAATAGCCTATTACAGGTACTTGAAGACGATATATTGATTATAGCCTATTATAGGTATTTGAAGATGATATATTAATTATAGCTTATTTTTAAAACCGCTTATTACTGGTATTTGAAAACGGTATATCAATCATAGCCTATTACAGGTATTTGAAGACGATATATTAATCATAACCTATTACTGGTATGTGAAGATGATATATTAACAATATCCTATTACAGGTATGAGGAGGATATATTAATTATAGCCTATTACTGGTATGTGACGACAATATATCAATAATAGCCTAAATAAGTACGTAAAGGAGAACATGATATATCAGAACAAGGCTCTCTTCCTGCCCACCTCTCCTTTCAGCAACATAACATATAGAACAGATAGATGGGAACACCATGTACCCATGTATCATGTAGAAAACTAGGACATGGAATTTTATAATATATTAGACTACCACTAATGCTGGTGCATCTTGGGAGGAGAATAACTTTGTTAATGATAACAAAGTGTTGTCAGTACATTTCTCATCTGAAAGATAAGGGAAACGGGTTAATTTAATTGAAACTGGCATAGGGAGCTAAAGCAATATGTATATTGTTACCATGTATATGTAAGGGGTGTGCACTGGTATATTGTAGAGTCTGGCATCTGTAGAAAATGAGCAGGCAACGCGCGCCCTCAACAGACCTGGCGGTGTCGTAGTAAATTTAGTCCCCTAGTAAAATACTGGCTGGCAGCGTCGAAACTCTCATACCGCATTTCACTGATGATCTCACTCGCGTCTCTCTGACCAAGGACTCTACATTTACCAGGACGGTCCACTCAATGTTAACTTTTTGTTTTGGCCGCGACGGTGGCGCCTCCAACGGCCAGCGGATATCACTACACTTGCTCCCATACGTCTAGCATTACCCACACCTTTTGAAAGCTCATTTTTAATGATTTATCATGCCCACAAGCTTCACTGTACACAATTTGCCTGCAAAAAACGATATATTTATGTATTATGTTAAAGTTTAATCCAATTGAGTGCGATACCTACCGGTATTCCTATAATATAACTATAGCTGTACCACCATTTCATATACTTTCCACATGTCTCTCAAATTAATTAGCTCCACAGCACCCATTTTTGACTGCTGTGCTCCATGCTATAACAGGCATTGGTGCTAATTTTAGTAAACCAGTAGAATTCTTTATTCCTCCATGAACACATTAATTACTCCCTTTGCTTACCCACTTGGCTAAAGGGATATCCCTTCTTAGCCAAGGGTGATCAATCTATTTCTCCATCTTGGGGCATTTCAATATTTTTTCTACATCAAATTCTCATTCTAATATAAAATTATGTAAAAAATATGCCTGCACAACTAAATATTCATATACAATGGTAAAGAAAACAAAAGTGGAGTTTATAATATATTCTGAAGGCTGCAGAGCATTGACATTACACAAACCCAACTAGTGCAGATATGTTAAACTAGTTAAAACTACATTACATATTGTGATCATGCATACCCCAGAGATCATTCACCACCAAAATCCATGCAGTGCACCACCTCAACTATTGGGAGAGACTAAAACAGCTCAACATGTACTCCATGCAGAGGAGAAGAGAACAGTATATCACCATGTATGTGTGGAAAATGATAGAAGGCAGAGTAGGGAGTCTTGGCATCACAGTGACCTTAAACTCAAGACGGGGCAGCGGAGGAAGACTGTTACATCCGAGTGACTAGCGGCAAGATACAGCGAGTGAGGACGCTAACACACAACTCCTTCACCCACTAAAGACCTCCATTGTTCAAATGCCTGTCTTAGGCACTGAAAGACCTAAGTGGAATCACCACTAAGTCTTTCAAAAAGAAACTGGGCAAGTAGCTCTGTGAACTACCAGATCAGCCACCTACAACAGGATACACCAGCCGCCATCACAACACTCTGCCTCAAATTATCCAGGACAGGACGGAGCAAGATGGAATAACTGGTGTGAGCGGAGGCCGACCTTAGCTTTGTCGCTAATGGATGGAATTACCAAAAGTAACAAAAGTAAGTAACAAAAGTATACAACACCATCACCACCATGAAACTACTACAGTGCTACTACTACTATCATTACTGAAATGTAAGGACATTCTTGGGTGTGATGTAGAATTGTTACATATGTTTTAGGATTAGAGATTTTCTGCTCCGTTTTTTTCTGTTGTGAAGCTCTGAACTTATCATTCATGAAATGAATTTTCCAATATATTGCTATTCTACAATAGAAATGTACAATTTTGTGCAAGCAGTCATGACAAAGTGAAAGGTGGGACAGTTTACTGACCACACACATGGTTAATCTAGAATTCAGATTTTGTCCTACAAAATTTGTCATGTCTGACAGAAATGGTATAATGACAGAGTTGTGAACACTTTTAAAAGATTGCACCAACATTTCTGAAGGTACTGTGAGACCACCAACGTCCCTGTTGGAGGTTTTTATAGTTTTCATGTGTGTAATTATCTGGCTTGACTCACTAAGAAAATCAGACTTGTACAATAGATATGAAGAACAAATGGCACATGAAATATTTAGTTTTTTCAGTACATAGCCTAGTTCATAATTCACACCATTAGCATCTAAGGCATCAACTTGGTAGTCATATGATAAATCACTGATGTTACAAGATTCTGAAGTGGAAGTTGATGGGACTTTAGAAACAGATCTTGACTGTGTATGAGCTTTGTTTAAATCAGATAGTGTGAGGAGGAGAGAATCAAAGTCTGGGACACAATTGGCAGATGAAGATGGTGAACTGAGGAAGTTACATTGAATTTGTCTGAAGGTGAATCTGATCAGGATTGTCCCTATTTCCCCCGTTCTGTCGCAATAGGGCAAACAAATTCTCAAGGCAGTCCTGGTTAAGGCGAGATGTTAACAAAAACTTAAAACCTTTAATGGACTGAAGGTCCTGCATGAGGGTTAGGGTTGCATTGCTCTTAGGGTCAGTCTCCATCCAACAAGACAGTGTGAAGTACAAGAAGTGTTAAAATGTACACCCTTTACCCATTCAATAGCATCCACCCAAAATGAGAGATGAGGACTTGTAATTTTTACTGGTCTCTTCAGTTCTTCACATGCTTGAAAAGTTCGTCCATTGACACTGTCAAAAATGTCATTCCATTTTTAAATAAACTCGGCAATGTGAACTGCAGTGCTTGGCAATTTACCTATAGGCACATGAGTATTTAACCCAGCTGCTACACTGCGACTTAGAACTTGAGTGGCTAAACAGACACGCATTGTCTTAAATGCAGGCGTGAAAATATGAGCATTAGTTAGTTTTGGGGCAAGAGCAAACTTAGATGACATAGAATCATGCTGATAACATTTTTCAATGTGATCCCAATGGGCTAGCTTTTTATCTTCAAAAATTGTATTGTGATTCTTTAAATTGTTTCTGACATTCTTTATCAAATGAGGAAGATCATATAAGCACCACACACGATGCTGTCCTGAGTAAAAGTAAGGTTTATCTTCTGTGACACCAAGAGATGAAAAAGCCCTACGGTTGTTTGAGCCTTGGTCAGCTACAATAGCTCGCACATCAAATCCAATATTCAGAAGTTTCTCCACACCCTTCTCTATAATCACCTTCAGAGCATCTCCTTCCATGGCATTACCAGACAGAAAGTATCCAATTGGTTGTTTCCATTTATCAAACAAACACCTTACCATTACAACTAGTGCTTCATTGGCTCTTACAGTTGTTCTACCAATACCAGGTCCCAAATCCCGAAAACCAACTACCTGCTCTCCATGCTTTTCATAATGCAAACATGCACTCAATGACATTTCATCAAAGCAAACAACTACAGCCCTCCATTGATGTCAACTTGGACTGCAACAGAGTGAAAATAGTTTCATTATATCCAGGGTTAATTTCTAGACCAGGCAGGCATCTTTTTAAGGAGGTAAGAGAAGGCAGAGCAAACCTTGTTCTTAGAAGGCAGTATGAAGCTGGACTCTTAAAGTGCAAACCAAACGCAACCATTTTTTGCTCAGGAGTCCATCGTCTTCCTTTACCATGCTTGAAATACATGCATAACTGTTGTTCAAAAAATCTCAGGCATGGTCCATCAACATACGCAGAGCACATTTTTAGAATATTACCTACTGGGTCCGCTGCCTTCTTGGCTCGTAGCTGCTTGAGGGTACGTTGCAGGCGCTTCACCTGTAATTACATGGAAAGACTTGTGCAGGATAATAGTGGTGGAAGTACAAATGCTCTATTCAACAGTTGAACATCAGCAAAATAATAAGCTGCTAACACTGCAATGTAATTAATGGAGAAAACCAAAGAAAATAGTTTAAAGGCTTGATTAGTGATTTCAAATGTCTCAGTTATGCAAAAATAATGCAATGATTTACTGTATTTGCTTGAACTTTAATCTTAATTTACTAAACTTTGCTTGAAGCAGTTTCATCTCATTGTCAGGATCAGTCTGAGATGTAGCATCTTGCAACTGTGATATCACAGAGGGACCATCAGTGTCAGATGCAGCTGAGGAAAAATATGGAAATGAGTTTATTCCCCTCAACACCAAGGTAGCTCTAGAAATCCAATAAAGGAAGATTACTACTAGAACCTGGAAAGGCATAACAGTAGGTCCAGTGAAAAAGAGTCACTAGATCTTGTTATACTTATCATAATGAATACTTATAAACAGTGGTACAGTTTTCATGAAATTATAGCTATCTATCACCAAGAGAATTCATTGTGGTGACTAGTGAGTTGTGACTATGGCACTGTGGTACTGTTAATTCTGATCACCGGTAAGCTTCATGTTCATCCTGATTTACAATCTTCCTCTTCTTAGGTGGAGGTGGAGGGGGTAGACCTCGGGATGTTGGTGCCTTCCTTTTGGGAGATCTGCATAGGGGAGGATTGGGCACATCAAACAGACTTTGATCTGCATCCCAGACCAAGCTGTTCTTTTGCAAGATGTTCATGAAACAGGAATTAGAAAAGTGCTTACTACAAAGCAGTAAGTTCTTGTGGGCATAATCAGCAGTAGCATTCATAATATCCTGCCTTCTACATGCCTGCAGCCACTGTTTCAATCTGAAGGAAAGGGAAAAAAATCAGATTCATTAGTTGGTTGAGTTGGGCTAGATTAGGTCACCTAAACTTTCCTGAATATTGCTTACTTTAGCTTTGAATAGAATAGAAATGAGCAATTCAGTTCATAAATTGATGATTATACCTCAGAAAACTCACCACATTTTATTGTCGACTAGCACTTGTTACCATCAATGTTTTCTCTAATAAAAAAAACATTGATATAACCAGCCTGCCACACTACCATCACCATCATCAGTGTTCTTTCATCATCATCATCTTTAAACACCACAGCCTACATTATCTAAAGTCATTCATTCATACGTAACTTTTTGTAAATAGTAAACACAAATACACCTTCATGTAATTGTTAACACAATAACTACACTAAGATATCACATATTTTTACAAATGAATCTACAGTACTCATCAGCTCTTTGTTGACAACCTTTCATAATGGACAGTACCCTGACATGTCATCCCTGAATTAATGGTAGCACTGAGAATCTTGATGCACTATCCAGCTGTTTCTTGCTGTGTGTCAATTAGTTGTACAATTTTGGATGGGCTGGCGCATCAGCAGAGTGAAGCTTCCGCTGGGCCCTCGGGCTTGTCCTAGGTACTAAAGCCCACCAAATGAGAAAACACACATACAAACACACACACACACACACACACACACACACACACACACACACACACACACACACACATTTATATATCATAACGAATGGCATCAGGCTTTAGAAAAATGGAACATAAGGGAGTCAGCATTCACAGACACACCAAACATATGAATATGTACATGGTCTGGAATTTGTACCTTAACCTGCATTTACTATAAGACGTTTATCATAATACTTAAACATATTAGTGCAAAAACATTAGTGCAGAGCGGACTTGAATGTTGGCAGGATAGATGGGGTAACCAGACCTTGGAAGGTAATTGCACACTGCAACCACTCACAACACACCTCAGTATGTACTATATGAAAACTTAACCTATTTTCAAGGAATGACCACGAGTAGCTCGGTCATTATGTCATGTAACCATTAGACTGATACATGACCTGCCATCTAAAAATCCCAATATAATATAAATGACACAGATCTCAGATTATAGTTGAGGAACTTCTGAGCCTACAAAATAAAGTTGTCTCACCTCTTAGGATCCTTGGGAAAGCGAAAAAAGGACAAATCCTTATTCCGCTTTGAGCTGCTTGAGCAGTACATTGCTGAGCATGCCCGAATTCCCATCTTGGCAAAGCATATACGTTAAATAAGCTACTTGCATGAATAATTTCCAGCTCTCCCACGCGTTTCAGTGCGACAGCTGAGTGCTTTATCCCTCTGGCCGCTTGGCGGCGCTGCCTTCGCGCGGCGACAAGCTCGCCCATAGGAGTGGACCGTCCTATTGATACAGAGTCCTTGCTCTGACTCTCTCAGTATGCACCAACACTTTGAGGAGGTTGGATATCTCTCTCTCTCTCTCTCTCTCTCTCTCTCTCTCTCTCTCTCTCTCTCTCTCTCTCTCTCTCTCTCTCTCTCTCTCTCTCTCTCTCTCTCCTGCGAGAGCGTGTATATATATATATATATATATATATATATATATATATATATATATATAAATTATTTTTTTTTTTTTTTACATTAATGTGGAGGAGAGGGGAAATTGAGTGTCATTGAAGAAGAGGGGATAGTTATCTGGAAGGTTATGTCGAGTAGATAGTTTTAGAAATTGAGTTTTTGAGGCATTGAACAAAACTAGGTTTGCTCTGCCCCAATTAAAAACAAGTGAAATATCAGAAGTTAAGCGTCCTATAGCATCTCGCCTTGAGTCATTTAATTCTTGTTGGGTTGGGCGTCTGTTGTACAACGTTGAAAAATGCAAGGTGGTGTCATCAGCATAGGAGTGGATAGGGCATTGAGTCAGATTTCGGAGATCATTGATGAATAATAGAAAGAGAGTGGGTGATAGGACAGAACCCTGAGGAACACCACTGTTGATAGTTTTAGGAGAAGAACAATGACCGTCCACTACAGCAGCAATAGACCGGTCGGAAAGGAAACTAGAGATGAAGGTACAGAGAGAAGGATAGAATCCGTACAAGGGTAGTTTAGAAATTAAAGATTTATGCCAAACTCTATCGAAGGCTTTCGATATGTCAAGGCCGAGAGCAAAGGTTTCACCGAAGTCCCTAAAAGAGGATGACCAAGATTCAGTTAGGAAAGCAAGAAGATCACCAGTAGATCGGCCTTTACGGAAACCATACTGGCAATCAGAGAGAAGGTTGTGATCTGATAGATGCCTCATCATCTTCTTGTTAAGGACAGATTCAAAGGCTTTAGAAAGGCAGGAAATCAAAGCTATAGGGCGGTCACCCTTTTTAGGGACAGGTTGAATGTGAGCAAACTTCCAGCAAGAAGGATAGGTAGAAGTAGAGAGACACAAACGAAAGAGTTTGTTTGACCAGGCAGTGAGCGAGTTCGGAAGCACAGTTTTTGAGAACAACAGGAGGGACTCTATCCGGACCGTAAGCCTTCCGAGAATCAAGGCCAGAGAGGGCCTGGAAAACGTCATAATAAAGAATTTTAATTTTAGGGATGAAGTAGTCAGAGGGTGGAGGAGTAGGAGGAATATGCCCAGTATCATCCAAAGTAGAGTTGGTAGCAAAGGTTTGAGCGAAGAGTTCAGCTTTAGAGAAAGAAGAGACAGCTGTGGGGCCATCTGGTTGAAGTAAAGGAGGGAAAGATGAAGAAGTAAAATAGTTAGAGATATTATTGGCTAGATGCCAGAAATCACGAGAAGAGTTAGAGTTGAAAAGACTTTGACATTTTCTATTGATGAAAGAGTTTTTAGTAAGTTGGAGAATAGATTTGGCATGATTACGGGCAGAAATATATAGGGCATGAGTTTCAGCAGATGGATGACTACGGTACCGTTTGTGAGCCGCCTCTCTATCATTGACAGCACGAGAACAAGCAAAGTTAAACCAGGGCTTTTTAGCTTTAGTATTAGAGAAAGTATGAGGAATGTATAGCTCCATGCCAGAGATAATCACCTCTGTTATGCGCTCGGCACACAGAGAAGGATCTCTGACATGGTAGCAATAATCATCCCAAGGAAAATCAGAATAGTACTGCCTTAGGTCCTCCCACTTAACAGAGTTGAAATGCCAGAAGCACCTCTGCTTAGGCGGGTCCTGAGGCTGCACTGGAGTGATAGGACAGGTAACGGAAATAAGATTGTGATCGGAGGAGCCCAACGTAGAGGAAAATTTAACAGAGTAAGCTGAAGGGTTGGAAGTTAGGAAAAGATCAAGAATGTTGGGCGTGTCTCCAAGGCGGTCAGGGATACGGGTAGGGAACTGCACTAGCTGTTCTAGGTCATGAAGGATAGCAAAGTTGAAGGTTTGTTCACCAAGTTGGTCAGTGAAAGAAGATGAAAGACAAAGCTGGTGGTGAACATTGAAATCTCCTAAAATGGAGATCTCAGCATAAGGAAAGTGAGATAGGATGTACTCCATTTTGGAAGTCAAATAGTCAAAGAATTTTACATAGTCAGAGGAATTAGGTGAGAGATATAGAGCACAAATGTTAGTTAGAGAGTGACATTGAAGTCTTAGCCAGATGGTAGAAAATTCTGAAGATTCAAGATTGTGGGCACGAGAGCAAGTAATGTCGTTACGCACATATGCGCAACAGCCAGCTTTGGATTGAAAATGAGGATAGAGAAAGTAGGAGGGAACAGAGAAGAGGCTGCTGTCAGTAGTCACAGACAACTATGTTTCAGTTAGGAAGAGAAGATGAGGTTTAGTGGAGGAGAGATGGTGTTCCACAGATTGGAAATTAGATCTAAGGCCACGAATGTTGCAGAAATCGAGAGTAAAAGTATTAGATTAAGTGTCAAGACACCCGAGGTCGTCAGCAGAGGGGCAGTTCAACCTGGGGACATTTGTGGTCCCCTCCCCAGATGGGGATTCCGAGGCTGGGTGTGGTGAAGCCATTTTAAAATTTTGATTTGAAGAGAGTGTACAAGTGTAAGGTGTAGTAATGTTATGTAGGTAGTAGAAGAAGTTGTCTTTAGAGGGCAGGCTGCAGCTGCTCTCTTGTGTAAATGAAACACTAAGGGAACCGGGAAGAAAGGACACGGGGAATCACTCAGTCTGCAGCACAGCCTACATCCCCGTAAGTACCTCTCCTGGAGTATTCCACCGGGCGGCAGGTTTTATATATATATATATATATATATATATATATATATATATATATATGTATATATATATATATATATATATATATATATATATATATATATATATATATATTTAGGTAACCTAACCTAACCTATTTATCCATTTCAATATTTATATAACGCACGACACTCACTACTGGAAGTTTCACGCACTATAGTACTGACTAGAATTGAACCAGTGACCCCCACGGGAATTCAGGGTAGTCAGGTTTTCGATCAGGAAAAATGCCAACTTTTGACCAAATTTACTAAAAACTGCCCCCAAAATTTATAAATATGCCAAGAAAAATGCCAACCTTTAAATTTCCAATGTTCAAAATTTATTACATTCTGTTTTTACAAATGTGTAGTACAAAAGTAATGTATATAGTTTCACATTATAATATTTTTTTTTTACTAGGAAAGTATATAGCTTGACTAATAGATATATACTAATATCACGTACAATCAATATCAAAATGCATATCATTCATATCCATCATCAGTTAATTTCATAACAAATAAATTCCCATCCATTTAAACATACTCTTTGTAATGTGATGAAAAGAAAAAAATATTAACACAAAATCAAATATATTACTTAATATTTCCCTCTTTACATGGAAGGCATATAATGATTGAATAAATAGTACAAAATAGTATCACATACAATCAATATCAAAATGCATATTATTCACGTCCGTCATCATTGAATTCCAATACTATGATAAATCACCATCCTCTGAGATACATCTACTTTCTAGGCTGTGAAAGAAAGAAAAGAAAAGAAAGATATTAACACAAAATCAAATATATTACTTCATACTATCCATCACAGATGTTTATTTAAGTTCCTGAATAAATTTTAGTATCCTTTACAATAAAATTAAACCCCATAGACTCTGAAATAAATAAAAAAATTAGTGACCTTTCTACTACAGGTCAAAATGTAATCAAAAACATCATCAGACTCAGAAACATGTGATGCACCGCTCCCTTCATACATATTTCCACTGGAGAAATGCTGAAACATATTTTGACTATGTACAAAGTCCTTGCAACATTTACCTCTAAAATGTAGGTGAGTGCGGATGCGGATAACTGCATCCAGCATCTTCACCCCCATCCTATTTCTTAATTTGTTCTTCACATAAGTTACATGTGAGAACACCCTCTCAACAACAACATTACTGACAGGAGTCACTAGACATGAAAGTGCATATTCAGCTATTTCTTTGAAGGGATGGGAGTCTATTATCTTTTTTGAACCTACACCAACCCAAAAGGCTGTACTGTCTTTTGATATTTTGCCATTGAACACAGGTTCCTCGCCCCAGTTTACATGCAAAATTTTCCTGTATTGTTCTTCTATTTTGGCAAAATTATTTTCAATCAAATATAGGAAAGGGAGATTTTGAAACTTTGCCCTCTCAAACTGATTCAGAATTTTTACTGGGTTCAAAGCTGACAAGGTCTTAAATGTATTTTGAGTGGGTGGAAGGCGCCTTTCTAACTGCTGCATGGCCTCGTTGATGAAAGCAAGGCATTGCAGCTTCACTTGCTGAATTCTTTCTTCAGATTCTAGATATTTTTTTAAATGCCTCTGTGCCTCAAGTGCAAATCTAGCGCCAAAGTCAACTTCCTCCACTGGCAGGATCTCCCCTTTGTCATTTTTAACCCTAGCACATAGACTCTGATAATGGCATCTTAATTCCTCTTCTAGACTTTGTGGATCTGCATCAGTTGACTGGAAATAAGCATTCACTCTTTCAAATTCAGCAATCAGTGGTGTGATACAGTGCATATACAGAAAATTGACATGATCATTAAGCATCCCGTGAAGAACCCTTGCTTTATACGTACAATCAGGTGTGGATTGCTTTTCAGCACACATGAAATAAGCTTTCTGTTCCTCCCAATTGGACAAAATATTGTTCATGACTTTTCCTCTTACTAACCATCTAGTGACTGATGCTTGTTGGAATGGCAGTGGTGTTCCTTTTCTTTCCTCACAAGGATCCATTATTTTGAAGAGTGTACTAAAAGCTTCTCTTCTTATGGCACTTTTAGAGAACCATTTGGGAATCTCTGCCAAGAGAAATCCAAGACTTGCAGGAAGCTTATTAAATGCTGCCTGAACACACAAAGCCAAGGAATGGCAGATGCATTCAATCTGGACACAATTGGGAGATTCCTGATGAATTCTACTCCACACTGAATTGTGAGTGCCAGTCATGACTGATGCTCCATCACTAGCATACCCAATGCAGTCTTTCAGTGACAATCCTAACTTTTCAATTGAATTTTTTATTGCTTGAAACAGTGCCTCACCTGTAGCTTCACTTACCTGAACTAGCTCGACAAATTCTGTCACTATTTTTTCCTCTGATCTACTGAAATATCTAATAACAATGCAAAGTAACTTTGTTGATGAAACATCAGTTGATTCATCAACAAGAATAGCAAGTTTTTGCCCCAGAACATCTGATGCCAACTCTTCCACATAAGCAGGGGAAATAACCTCCGTCAATATTTAGTGCGATGAATATTAATTTTACCAAGAGTGCTTCCTTTTCCATTTCGCTTTATTATCTCACTAATGTGGTCTACCGGTATAGTGGAACAGTGACAGCAAATGGCAGTGGCTATCTCCAACTCAGCACGTTTCACTACATCAGACAGACTTGGAGTGACTTTCAGAGCAGATGTATAAGATAATGTAGCCTGTAGCCTTCCCAGATTTTTCATGATTTTGAAGGGAAGACAACCTTGGAACCAAATTGCAGTGACAGAGCTTGCAGAAGGCTTCACCAGACCCATCAATAGACTCTTTCACCCAGACAAAAAAATTTTCCCACTCATCTTTAAATTTTCTGGCGAAGTCATATGAACTCTTCCATTTTTTGGACATAATTTTGTACCATTGGTGCAAGTTAGACGAAATAGGTACCCAAACCCACACAGCCACTTGGTCGCTCAGCAGCGCAGCTTCACCTCTTGTTATGAGAAGACTCCTAAAACAAAACAAATACTGGACATTACAATATATTGATTAACATCACTGTGAGGAACTGCACCTGCCTCGGCTCCCCCTAATTAGTGGTTGAACTACCACTCTAGTCTGCCGGCGCTGGTTCACCTCTCCAACTGCTTGTTCACCGGCTTCCCCTCCACTACCCCACCCCCTTGTCCAGGGGTAGGGGGGTAGTCTAACCGAGGCAACCTCCACGCCGCCGGACCGGAGACGGACAGAACGCCTCAGCTCTCTCACCTGAGAACACCTCACCACCTGCTGCTGGTTCTCAACCTTCCGAAGGCATTTCTGGAGACTTGGGCTCCCTTCCAGTGTGCCCTTCAACTGTACCTACACCATTCGACCCTCCCTGCTGTCTGAGGTGCAATCTACGTTGCCGAGTGTTGCTGCCACGCATCTCACACTCCAGACAGCTGTTCAGGGAGTTATTTGGGTGCCATACCCCTGCTCTGGTAATTGTTTACGAGCGGTGGTCTAGTGGCTAGCGGTCGGGTATACCAGCTCAGGGTCCCGCGTTCGAGCCTCGGCACGGGCTGGCCACTTTTCTTCGTTACTACCGCCGAGTGGCCTAAGATCACCCACATGCTGCCATAACACCATCCTCGCCAGGGACTGCAACGTTATATGCGCGAGGAGCTTCCGCTGGCAGCATGAGCCTATCAATAAGAAGAAACAAGGCGTCACTTAAAATATCTAACCCGCGCTACTAACGGGCGGAGGCCAACCATCTAAGGTCTCCCTGAAGCCTACCGGCGCCATGGGTAAAAGATTATAAAAGATCGTCGTTGGTGATTTATTTTGGCTGTTGGCCTACTGTTTTTTTTATCTTTTACCCATGGCGCCGGTAGGCTTCAGGGAGACCTTAGATGGTTGGCCTCCGCCCGTTAGTAGCGCGGGTTAGATATTTTAAGTGACGCCTTGTTTCTTCTTATTGATAGGCTCATGCTGCCAGCGGAAGCTCCTCGCGCATATAACGTTGCAGTCCCGGCGAGGATGGTGTTATGGCAGCATGTGGGTGATCTTAGGCCACTCGGCGGTAGTAACGAAGAAAAGTGGCCAGCCCGTGCCGAGGCTCGAACGCGGGACCCTGAGCTGGTATGCCCGACAGCTAGCCACTAGACCACCGCCTTGTGTGTGTAAATATATTCGGGGTATCATACTCCATGATTTTTCTTCCCCACAACTCTATAGAAGCATAATATTAATTGGTAGTCACCTCGGCCCTGACATATTGGCGACCTCGCCAGGATAAGAACTACCAATTATTTATTATCTTTTTACAGATTGTGGGTTGTAATCTGTAAGTCGCTGCTGCGCGCCGTTGCTGCCTGAGGCCCGGGAGTAATGTTATGAGAGTGTTTTGATTGCAGTCAAACTCTTGCTTTTGCCAGATTTTGCACGTGAGGTGTTGTCCAATTTTTGTTTTGTGTTGTGTTCTCTGTTTGGTCTTCTCCATGTCTTCCTTTCAAGAACTGAAGGAGCAGGGTGAAGCCCTCGGTCTGCAGGGCAATGAAATTGGCCAGTGGATCGTAGAACAACAGAAACACGAAAGGGAAGAAAGACAAGCTGAGAGAGAAGAAAGACAAAGACAAGCTGAGAAGGAAAGAGAAGAAAAACAAGCTGAAAGGGAAGAAAGACAAGCACAATCTGAGAGGGAGAAAGAGATCAAGCTGGCAGAAATTGCAGCTAAAGGTAAGCCCTCAGTCCTACCATCACATGATCCTGTTTCCAGACCTAGTCTACCACCATACAAAGATGAAGAGGACATTGCCACCTACTTAACTAGGTTTGAGCGAGTGGCGGAGATGCTGGTTTTACCCAGAGACACCTTTGCCGTTCGTCTGGGTTGCCTCCTTACTGGTAAAGCTGCCGAACTCTACACGTCCCTTCCGTCATCCACCACTGAGGATTATGAGTTACTGAAGCAAGCCTTGTTACTGAAGCAAGCCTTGTTAACAGGATTCAGTAAAACTCCAGATGGCTACCGGATGGATTTCAGGTCAAACAAGATTAAAGTAGGACAGAACTACCATCAGTTCGTTACCCAGTTATCGAGGATGTTTGATTCTTGGGTTGAGTCTTCCTCTGTGGCCAATGTTTATGCTGATTTAAGGGAGTTTATCATCTTTGACCAATTTTTGTCCTCCTTATCACCAGAAATACGCATATTCATCAAGGAAAGAAGGCCTACCAAGCTGAAGGAAGCAATACAACTAGCGGATGACTGGGCATCCGCCCACAACGCCTATCCTAAGGTCTCTTCCTACAACAACGATAAGAAAATCTC
This sequence comes from Metacarcinus magister, assembly GCA_029783475.1. Classification (NCBI taxonomy): domain Eukaryota; kingdom Metazoa; phylum Arthropoda; class Malacostraca; order Decapoda; family Cancridae; genus Metacarcinus; species Metacarcinus magister. The sequence goes on from JAPQNM010000038.1 coordinate 21,565,249, forward strand.
CCCTCGACTTGCTACTCCACTCCAGCCTCTACCTTCTCCTGGGAGTCAGACTCCTTCAACCGTGACTTGTCACAATTGTGGGGAAGCAGGACATATACGACCACGCTGTCCCAGGAATCCTCGAGCATTCAAGGATGGAACTACTTCCACGCCCCCCTATAAGGTTAGATTTTGTTTAGAAGACCATAAAGTGCCTAACTTCTCAGTTACGGGGACTATTAATGGGTCATGGTCTTCCTCTATAATTAGGGATACCGGATGCTCTGGAGTTGTAATTTCCGAGGAAGCCTTGCCAGACCCATCACTCTGTCCCAAAGTACAAGTTGCTGACTATTTGGGACGCATCGACGAATTTCCTGTCGTTAAGTGTTACTTACGGTGCCCATTTTACACTGGTTGGACAGATGCTGTAAGGACCCCAATTAAATTTGCTAGTGCTCTAGTTGGGAATATTCCCGGGGTACAAGATCCTGATACTCCATGATTTTTCTTCCCCACAACTCTATAGAAGCATAATATTAATTGGTAGTCATCTCGGCCCTGACAATCACAATGACGTTCAGGCTACCTACATCACTCACCAAAATTCAACAGACAACCAGATCAAGAAATAAAACCGTATGTTTCCTCCAGCAAACGTACTTACTACACCCGGTGCCTGTGTCAGCTGAGTTATGTTTATTGTTTACAAAGCGCGCAATCGGGGAGTGAAAGAAAATGGATTCAAAAGCCTATTTTAAGGGACACTAAAGTTTGGGTGACTTGAATTAAATGCTACTTGAATCAACGTTTCTATCTCATTCTGTAATCATGTTGCAGATCAGTCTTTTTAAAGGAATAATGTATTAATAAATGAATACGCCAAGAAAAATGCCAATTTCTGAAAAATGCCAACCATCAGATTTTCCTGCCAAACACAGTAAAAAAGTGCCAAAAGTTAAGAATTTGGCATAAAAAATGCCAATCTGGGAACGTTGCGCGGGATGCGCTGCGCTACGTCTGGCAGCTCGCGGGAATGCATTTCCTACTGAGTACAAATTTACTACTACAGCGGCACCGAGTACCATCAGTTGGGCATATATCTTTGAAGAGTAGGTCATACCTTTTCGTCGTCCCTTTTGTCCAGCGCTGATTTACCCAATAAACCAGCGGTCCAAATGAACTTTATAAGGCGCATCATGCGGTATGGGCCAGACAGAGGAACCCGGTTAAGGTCCCTTTCACACGGTGCTGGCGATGCCCGCTTCCGCGGACCCGCTTAAGCTAATTACTGATGTTTTCAATGTAATCTTTCACAAGGCGCGGGCTTCACCCGCGCGCGGGTGAAATGCAGTGCGGGCTGCCTTTGGGTTGCTCGTGGGCTCGCCTCCGCGGGGTACAGTGTTCGATGAGTGTCTTCACACGTCGCGGGTAGCCCCGCGGCACGCACATTTTTCCCGAGAAAACTCATACAGTAGCAGATTGGATTTCAATGTGACTGGTTGTGCGTGACTGTCACTTTGTAATTAATATGGATGCTGATATTGACACAGAGCATTTAATATCACTTGTTCAAGAGAGACCAGCTCTGTGGGACAAATCACGTGAAGATCAATCTAGGGACGAATCAATATATTACGCCTATATTTCCTCTTCTTGTGTAAATGCTATAGGTAATGGAGACGAAGGCGATTATGGTCCATAATTAATGCGTGCACAACAACACTAACTGGCGGAGCGCGCGGCTGGCAGATGGTTTACACCCTCACCGTTTGAAAAGGCATGGGGAAGTGCGTGTATCCGCGCTTACATGCGGACGCGGACATCGCCCGCGCCTTCTGAAAGGGGCTTAAGCTGACTCGATTCACGTAGAGAGGAGTACTGCCGTTCTTTTCCGTGAACTTGTCGATGATTTCGTATTGAAGGTACTTTTTCCCCTCAAAATTACAAGTTCTGTGAAAACGGGTGCAAAGCAGAATAGCTTAGTGACCAGTAGGTGAAGACGATGTATGAATCATAGCTTATTATTGATATTGAAGACATATTTAGTAGTCTGTTATTACTGGTATGTTATGATAGTTATAGCTTATTTGCGGTATTCAAAGATATTAATTATAGCCAATTAGTGTTTTAAGATATATCAATTATATTCTATTATTGCTCTTTAAAGAAGATATTTTAAGAATAGCCTATTACCGGAATTTGAAGGTGTTAATCATATCATATTACCGTTATTTAAAGACGATACATTAATTATAGCCTATTATCATTATTTGAAGATATATCTATTACATGCTATTACCGCTATTCAAAGACGAAATATCAATTATAGCCTATTACCAGTATTTGTAGACATAATAGATATATCCTATTACGCCAATTTAAAGGCTATTAATCATAGACTATAATTGATGTAGCAACAAATACTGGCAATATTGCCAGAATTTGTTGCTACATCAATTATATTCTATTACCGTTATTTAAAAAGCGATACATAATTTTTGCCTATTAAAATTTGAGGATATATCAATTATATCCTGTTACTGGTACTTGAAGATATGTAGATTATAAAATAGTACCAGTATTTGAAGATGTATTAATTATTTACTATTACCGACCGGTATGTGAAGACTATATATTAATTATAGCTTATTTACCAGTATGTATAGACAATAAATAGCCTATTACCATTATTTTGAAGAAGATAAATTAAAATGATAGCCTATTTCCGGTATTTGAAGACAATATATTTGTGTCAAGGGTTTCCCCGCTAAATGAATACCCTTGGGGTGGCGACCACTCACTCAGGGTAAATAAAAGTATCGACACATTTTACTCATTCATTCAACTCTATATACAGCACATCACAAACACACAGAGCCGTGACCGGAGTACAAGACTTTCAGAAGGTTTGGTCTTCACTCATCTAGGGCACCAATCGTGAGACGGGGGAACGTGGTGGTGGATGCATGAACGCTCTAGCTGGCGTTAAGGGCCAGTGTAGCAGTGTAGACTTCACAGAACGTCCATGACGGATTTACGCCACAAGTCATAGATGGCTCCAAGCATGGGGTATGGGCAAGGTGTAAGGCCCGGACGTCGGGAGGCGGTTCCAGCACTGAAACCGGCGGAGCGGGCAGCTCTGCACGTCGTGTCCACTTCACCTCACGTCCCCGGTAGCCTCAGGCGTAGTCGGTAGAGGAAGGTGTTGGGCTCATAGGAGTAACAGCTAGAGCTGGGCAAGATCCGCGAATTTCAGTAATCGTGGATTCGATTACTTTGTCTGGCGGATTCGTGAGATTCGGGTCCGGACCCGATTACTGGATCCGTGAGGCAGCCAGACGAGTACTAGATCCGCGCGGCGGCCAGACGATTACTGGATTCGTGAGGCGGCCAGACGATTACTGACGGATCCCGCGTACTCAGTAATCGTCTTGCTCTCTACACGAATACCGGGCGACCATTAATATTCTGACGGCCTGACGAATTTAATACTACTACTACTACTAATAATAATAATAATATCAATAATAATGTTACTACTAGTAGTAATACTACTATAATAATAGAATTACCATGTCATGTAGCCTACTTGCCATCTATTAACTAGGTCATTTAGACTCGTAGGAATGTTTGATTGAAACATAGCTACGCTTAGTTTTATATGTAGCTTAGTTTTATATTTGTATGGTGCTTACAAGGCAAAACTGATGTTTTTTATTGTGAATTCCACGGCGCTCGTGACTTACGAGCAGAGGTATACAACTTTAAGACTATGCCCACGAAAATGTAGCAATTTTAAGAGAAAAAAAAAATGACACGGTTTAATGGAGGAAGAATTAAAGTTCGTGGAGGAATTATAATTATCCTGATAATTAACATACATATGTAGAGCAGACTGGCACTAAACCCCTTATAAAAGCAGCTAGGACTCGACTGAACTGCGGGAGGCAGTTCAGTTCAGTGTCTATCGTGCCCCCCGAAGGAGACACACGGGCTAGCAATAGAGCCCGTCGGAGTTTTGCGTGAAAGGTAGGTGACGTCGTGTGGTGGTGGCGGACACCAACACCAGAAATGTGAGCAATGCTCGTTGAGAAAAAAAATAGCATGCCATGCCCCCAAGTTAGGGGGCACACGGACGCAACACAGCACACACCCACTGGGATCTGGGCGCGGATCCAATCTGCGGGAGGCTGTTGTTGTTAAATGTTCTCCAGCACGGTGACTGGATGGGCTTGTAGGAGCCCCTTACTGCGGCAGGCGATGTAGCCAGTATATATAGGCTACGCTCTAACGTCACACCTTATCAACCAATCACCTTTCGAATAAAGGAAAAGAAGTTTGGCAGTATGAGAATAATGCCTAATGTCGCCAGCGTCTAGCAACAGTTTACATTTCAACAATGTTATTTTTTTGTTTTTTTAAGTTTTAAACATTATCATTCCCAAGTTGTGACCAGTATGTTTGACATAGCTAGTTATCACTTAGAAGTTCAATATTTAACTCTGCATTTCTGACCATAAACTTATAAAGTAATCGTCGGATCCGATAACTTATAAAGTAATCGGGTCCCAGCAGCTCTGACGGATCCGCAGGATCCGAGTCCAATAATCGAATCCCGCCCAGCCCTAGTAACAGCTCCTAAGCCGTACCTAAGGAGGCTGTTGACGATTGACATTAGACCCTGCACACACATACATACTCACACACACACACACACTCACACACAAAGGCTGAGGGCATGGCTTTATACACAAATACAAGACACTCACAGATAAATATCGTATTCTCACAACAAATTGATGGAATAAGGAGACATTGGAGAATGCACTTACAGAAGCGTGTAGGGTGGCTATGTCTGAAGAGGAGTGAGCGAGGGTGCAGGCAGTGGGCCCAACGATGGTTCGCAACAGTCACCACCGGGAGTCGAGGCACCGAAACATCAACCCCAATCACGCCTCAACCATTCTCGTTCGCCCGCACGTTCGCTCATTCACTCCTTCACGGCCATTCAAACACTCACACAATTATCGCACCAATTACCGAACTACTTCCCAAACCCCTTACAATTTGTTACAGCCTATTACCGGTATGTAAGAACGATCTATTAATGACAGCCTATAAATGGTATTTGAAGACGATGTATTTATAATAATTTAGTTGTTGTGAAAGGGTGTGCATATGTTGTCTGAATGACGTGGAACACTACATATAAGATTTTCAAGGCTTCCTGTCTCTAGATATCTTTTAATCCAACGTTGAACTGTTCGTTTGTTAATGTTAAAGTATTTGTGATAACTTCCGCGGTGGCATACTGGTTGAAACCAAAGCCATGATGGAATGTCGCTGGGTGACAGTAATTTCACTCCTGCTACCATGGCGTTCCATGGTAAAGTGTAGCAACGGTTGAACATCTCACCCAATGACTTCATCGTCAAGCGAGAGTTTAAGTGTAAATTATATATTATAATAACTTTAGGACTGGAGTGCCCTCGTTTATCTTCTCTGCTTGCAGTGCCTGGTCATTATGCCCTGCAGCCAGGCGCTGTCGTTGTCTTCTCTGACTCTTAAGTTTGATTTTGGTATAAATTTATAATCATGATTGCTTTTGACTGAATTTCTCGTGATCGAAAATACTCCACGTCAAATTGTTTCGACAAGTCTTCATGAAATATGATTAGATGGTTGTTTTATAATATATACATTTAATTATTTCTTGTAATTAATTTTTTTAGTTCATTTACAGTAATGATTCACGAAAATAGTAACACTAACATATATATTCACGACAATACTAACAGTAACATATAATATATATATATATATATATATATATATATATATATATATATATATATATATATTTATTTATTATTATTTTTTTATTTAATATATATATAAAAAGGCACCGGCCAAGGGAAAACAAAAACGTTAAAAAAAATCCCGCTTGTCGCCAGACCCTGCAAAGAGGACAGTAGGAGGAACAAAGTAAGAGGTGGAGTTCATTTAACATTAGAGGTGGCATGACACTCCTCATAGGCAGGTGGAAAAAACAGACAAAGGAAGAGAGTTCCAGAGTTTACCAGTGTAAGGGATGAAAGAGTGAAGATACTGGTTAATCCTTGGTTTAGGAAGATGGACATAATAGGGATGAAAAGAAATAGAAAGTCTTGTGCAGCGAGGCCGCGGGAGGAGGGGAGGCATGCAGTTACCAAGTTCAGAAGAACAGTCAGCATGAAAATAACGGTAGAAGATAGATAAAGATGCAACATTGCGTTGGTGACTTAAAGAATCAAGACAGTCAGTTAGAGGAGGAGAGCTGATTAGATGAAAAGCTTTAGACTCCACCCTGTTTAAAAGAGCTGTATGAGTTGACCCCCCCCCCTCCAGACATGAGAGCCATACTCCATACATGGGCGGATAAGGCCCCTGTACAGAGCAGGCAGCTGAGAGGGAGAGAAAAATAGACGCAGACGCCATAGGACACCTAACTTCTTGGAAGCTAATTTAGCAAGAGTAGAAATATGAAATTGCCAGTATAGATTTTTAGTGAAGGATAGACCGAGTGTGCTTAATGTGGAGGAGAGAGGAAGTTGAGTGTCATTGAAGAAGAGGGGATAGTTATCTGGAAGGTTATATCGAGTAAATAATTGTAGAAATTAAGTTTTTGAGGCATTGAACAAAACTAGGTTTGCTCTGCCCCAATTAGAAACTAGTGAAAGATCAGAAGTTAAGCGTCCTATAGCATCTCGCTTTGAGTCTTTTAATTTTTGTTGGGTTGAACGTCTGTTGTATGACGTTGAAAAATGCAAGGTGGTGTCATCAGCATAGGAGTGGACAGGGCATTGAGTCAGATTTAGGAGATCATTGATGAATAATTGAAAAAGAGTGGGTGATAGGACAGAACCCTGAGGAACACCACTGTTGATAGTTTTAGGAGAATAACAGTGACCGTCTACTATAACAGCAATAGAACTGTCGGAAAGGAAACTGGAGATGAAAGTACAGAGAGAAGGATATAATCCGTAGGAGGGTAGTTTAGAAATTAAAGATTTATGCCAGACTCTATCGAAGGCTTTCGATATGTCAAGGCCGACAGCAAAGGTTTCACCGAAGTCACTAAAAGAGGATCAAGATTCAGTTAGGAAAGCAAGATCACCAGTATATCGGCATTTACGGAAACCATACTGGCAATCAGAGAGAAGGTTGTGATCTGATAGATACCTCATTATCTTTTTGTTAAGGACAGACGCAAAGGCTTTAGAAAGGCAGGAAATCAAAGCTATAGGATGGTAGTTAGAAAGATTGGAGCGGTCACCTTTTTTAGGGACAGGTTGAATGTGAGCAAACTTCCAGCAAGAAGGATAGATATAAGTAGAGAGACACAAACGAAAGAGTTTAACCAGGCAGTGAGCGAGTTCAGAAGCACAGTTTTTGAGAACAACAGGAGGGACTCCATCCAGACCGTAAGCCTTCCAAGAATCAAGACCAGAGAGGGCCTGAAAAACGTCATAATAAAGAATTTTAATTTTAGGGATGAAGTAGCCAGAGGGTGGAGGAGTAGGAGGAATATGCCCAGTATCATCCAAATTAGAGTTGGTAGCAAAGCTTTGAGCGAAGAGTTCAGCTTTAGAGAAAGAAGAGACAGCTGTGGGGCCATCTGGTTGAAGTAAAGGAGGGAAAGATGAAGAAGTAAAATTGCTAGAGATATTATTGGCTAGATGCCAGAAATCACGAGAAGAGTTAGAGTTGGAAAGACTGCCCTTTTCTATTGATGAAAGAGTTTTTAGTAAGTTGGAGAATAGATTTGGCATGGTTACGGGCAGAAATATATAGGGCATGAGTTTCAGCAGATGGATGGCTACGGTACCGTTTGTGAGTTGCCTCTCTATCATTGACAGCACGAGAACAAGCAGAGTTAAACCAGGGCTTTTTAGCTTTAGTATTAGAGAAAGTATGAGGAATGTATAGCTCCATGCCAGAGATAATCACCTCTGTTATGCGCTCGGCACAAAGAGAAGGATATCTGACATGGAAGCAATAATCATCCCAAGGAAAATCAGAATAGTACTGCCTTAGATCCTCCAACTTAGCAGAGTTGAAATGCCAGAAGCACCTCCGCTTAGGCGGGTCCTGAGGCTGCACTGGAGTGACAGAACAGGTAACTGAAATAAGATTGTGATCGGAGGAGCCTAACGGAGAGGAAAGTTTAACAGAGTAAGCTGAAGGGTTGGAGGTTAGGAAAAGATCAAGAATGTTGGGCGTGTCTCCAAGACGGTCAAGGATACGGGTAGGGAACTGCACTAGCTTCTCTAGGTCATGGAGGATAGCAAAGTTGAAGGTTTGTTCACCAGGTTGGTCAGTGAAAGAAGATGAAAGACAAAGCTGGTGGTGAACATTGAAATTTCCTAAAATGGAGATCTCAGCATAAGGAAAGTGAGATAGGATGTACTCCACTTAGGAAGTCAAATAGTCAAAGAATTTTACATAGTCAGAGGAATTAGGTGAGAGATATACAGCACAGATGAATTTAGTTAGAGAGTGACATTGAAGTCTTAGCCAGATGGT
>JAPQNM010000038.1:21578755-21616255 GCA_029783475.1 Metacarcinus magister
CACTTTCCTGTGTCTTGTAGGACGGATGGGGGGAGGGGCATCAGGGGGGAGTAGTTTGCGGTTTCGAGAGTGTTTTAAAAGGCCCTCCCCGAATTTCATTAGGGCCTCCTCATGTTTGACAGACAGCCTCGGCAGATTTAGCGTGTTGAGGGCACTCTCGTAGTCGGTGTATGCAGGACCGAGAATTAACCTGAGTGCACGTTTCTGAATCTTCTCAACTTGGTGGTGTTATGTTTAGAGATGGGGACCAGGCTGGAGATGCATACATGAGCTTAGGTAATATAAAGGGAGTGTAAACTTCCTTTAGCTCATCAGCCGGTGTTCCAAGGGACTTGAGCCTTCGTAGCATGTAAATTTTGTAGGAGGCTGATCTGATGGTATCAGTGACATGCTGCTTCCAGTTGAGTTTGTCATCTAATGTGATGCCTAGTAGCCGAGTTGACTGCACTACTTGGAGGGGGTGGGAGCCAACGGATAGCTGGGGAGGGGGCACTGCTGCTGAGGAGGTGCAAAAGTGCATCACCACGGTCTTGGTGTGGTTGATGGACACTTTGTTCACCTCCGTCCACGTCTGTAGGCTGTCAAGGGTGGCTTGGAGAGGGGAGAAGTCCGGGGACTTGGTGTAGACGAGGATGCCAACGGTGCTGTCGTCCACGTACTTCCAGCGATGCGGGGTGTCAGTGAGGGCATCGTTGATAAGAAAGAGGAAACATAGTGATCCCATCTTAGTGCCCTGTGGGACACCGCAGGTCAGGTGTTGAAAGGAGGAGACACAGCCTTGATAACGGACTGCTTGCCACACCGGCGCCCGTGGAGGAAGCCAGCCATCCACGCTATCAAGTTGGGATTAAGACCCAGACTAATGGCCTTGGTGATAACAACAGTGTGGTCCACAAGATCAAAGGCTTTTCTAAAGTCTACAAATGCAACAGGAAGAAAGGTGTAACGTTTGTCCAGGTGGCTGTGTATAAAATCAAGGAAGCTGACAAGGCAGTGAGTGGTGGAAGAGGATTTCATATTTCCAAATTGTTGTGAATCTATGGTTGTTTTGATGTCTGAATAAGCCCAGTCAAATACAAAGTCTTCACAAATGAAGCTGGGGAGAGGTGTGATGACGATTGGTCTTAAGTCATTTAAGGACTGAGGACTGGTTGTTTTAGGGATGGGGGTTACATATGATGTCTTCCAGTCGCTGGGGCATGAATTTTGTGAAAGTGAGGCATTAATGATGGAGCAGAGAGGAGTAGCTAATTCAGGCGCAAATTCTTTATAAATGTTTACGGGTAAGTCAGTGGGAGTGGTGAATCTGTTAAGTTTGAATTTTCTTATCTTAGTGACAACATCAGCCTTCAGGACAGTTGGGGGTGGGGAGGAGGAAGGGAGATAGGCAGGGAGGAGAGCGGGTTCAAGAGGGGGAAGGGTTTGACATATAGTGGCGAAGTGAGAGTTAATCTCGTCTGCCGCGAGGGACGAATATAAGTGTGAGGTGCAGGGAAGAGAGGGAGTTTGCTTATCAAGACCACTGAGAGCTTTGATCTTGGAGTACCACTTTCTGTTGTTGGCCTGTTTGAGGTGGTGTATTTTGTCTGGGTAGAAGGTCTTAATCTGGCCTTAATCTCCCTGATAACTGTGTTCCTGACTTTCTTGTACAGGGCAGGGTCGAGGTGGAAGGCTCTGTTCCTCTGACAGATGAGTCTTTTGATGCGGGGCGTCATCCATGGGGCATCAGATGGGTGTACTGGGAAGGTCTTGATGGGGAAGAAGTGGTGGAAGGCTGTGGTGGTTGTGTCCGTGTAGTTGCACCATTTGGTGTGGACATCTTCCACAGCTGTCACCTCGGTCCACGGGTGTTGTACCAGCCACTGCCCAAACTCTCTCATGGCGGAGTCTGGCATGGGCCTGTAGGTTCTGGTGACAGCTGATTTTGACACTGAGGTGGTGGGTGCCGGTGTCCACAGGATGGTGAGGTGAGCGCTGTGACCCATAGGGGGGAGCGCCCTGGCAGGCGAGTACTGCTGGGCCAGGTCAGTGATGATAAGGTCGAGGGTTGTTTGGTTATGGGTGGGGAAGTCCACGACCTGAGTAAGATGCAGCTGGTGTAGGATGTCACTGACGTCCAAGCGGTTGAAATCTCCCACAGATAACAAGCTTGGCGGCAGGGAATCTCACTCTTAGAGCGTCAGCAGTGTCAATAATGTGGTTGGTGAGAAGCTGTGCTGTAGGGGCGCGTGGAGGGTGATACACGACACAGTATATGATAGACGCTGTGTCGCGAGGGTGGTGGGGAGGTGTGACCCTGACCCACAAGGCCTCAACTCCCTCGGGGATGTTGACACGGAGGTGTGAGGAACTTCAGCTGGAGCTGCAGAACAACGCTACTCCCCCTCCTCTTCGATTAGTCCTGAGATGGTGAAAAAGTTCAAAGTTTTCCATCGTGCACACCTCAGGAACTATTTGCCACGCTTCCGTTATGGCCACTATTTCTGCACACGTAGATCTCACTGTCACGATCATATCGTCCATTTTATTTGCTAGCGATGTTACGTGTGTGTGTGTGTGTGTGTGTGTGTGTGTGTGTGTGTGTGTGTGTGTGTGTGTGTGTGTGTGACTTCCCTAACCTAATTACATATACACAATTACCTTTTTGTAATTAGGTTAGCGAAGTCGGAGAGAACGAGAGAAGTAAAGAAAAAGAAAACCGAAGTTAGAAGACAATAAATAAATCGCGCTGCTACATGTACATTTATTAAGGAAATAAAATAACTCTTTTTCTCACTTGAATTGCAGTGCTCCTCGTAGCCCCACCAGGACGCTTGGTCCCACTTCCATCCGCCTGGCGAGGGCATTAAACAGTGCTGACTTCGACCTTTTGTAATACCTGTAGTGAGAGTCTCCATAAGGCAGCATTGTTACCCTGAAAATTTTAAAAATAAAAATTATACCTAAAGTTCATTGTTGAGCTATATTAAATATATATTTACCCATCATTTTCCTGCCGATATACAAAATATTAAACCACTATTTGTCGCAGCAGCAACAACAGCAGTAGTAGTAGTAGAAGCATGGGCAGTAATTCACAATCTTTCCTTATTCATACGCTGGAGAATGTTTCAGTACACACACACACACACACACACACACACACACACACACACACACACACACACACACACACACACACACATATATATATATATATATATATATATATATATATATATATATATATATATATATATATATATATATTCATACCTGTTCACGTTATCAACTAGCTGCTGGATAGTCTCTGCACGTGGAGGATATTTGGGTATGGTGAGGGAAGCTGTCAAGTTGCCGCGGTAAGCCAGAACTAGAATGAGGGTGAACAGGAGCCAGGCGCCCACCAGAACCCTGCTGGAGGAAGAGCTGGGCAGCCGGTGAAGTAAACTCTGAGTGAGGAACATTCCTGCCATATCGAGGTACACTGTCCCGACACCTGCTGTTCCTTCACATAATTTCTGATCCACATAATTAACCTGGAAATACAACGCAATTGTCTGAACTTTTTCAAGAATATCAGATAATTATTATCAATGTGTATATATATAAAAAAAAAGCTAGTTAAATTTCAAGTGGAGTATAGTTGTATCGGAAACATGTTGACCTGACTAGGGAAATTATGAGTGTATAATTCTGAAGTAATTGTGGGTTAAGTCAAATATAACAATGAAAATTTTTTTTACTTGATGTGTCTCCCTAATCACAATAAAATAATTTACCGCAATGTACGTGAGGGGAACGAGTAGAACCGAGCCCATTATGGCCAGCCACACAGGGTATGCCAATGGGTAGTACAGACTCTGCCATTGAGGCTCCTGGCTTGGTTTGGCCATGGCGAAGGAGACATAGGCAAACTCATAGGTCTGAGTGAAGTCATACTTTTCTGCATTCACGGTCATTTGAATATAATACATAGCAGAGAGGAACGATACGCGTTCCTGTACCTGTCCCGTCACCTGAAGGAAGGACAAAATAATAATTTGCATGGAGTCCCGGCAAGAGTTGCCTAAATGTTTGTTCCGATTGATTGTCACACAACACTTAGTTCAGTCTCACCTCTGCCCAAGAGCTACAGGGCAAAATTCTGATGGTAAAGTTGAGGGCCCTTGCCATGGCAAGCAGAAGTTGATAATCGGAACCTTTATATTTGGTGATGGAGGTTCCATCAGGTGTTTTAGTTTCTTCCTCGTTCCAGTAAGGCATGAACGGGAAAGATGTCACGTTCACCATTGACCCGTGGAAACTAAAGGATACATAAAAGTGAAGAAAAAAACTCAAATAAATAAATAAATAAATAAATAAATATATATATATATATATATATATATATATATATATATATATATATATATGGATTTATTATTTTGAATATAAATGTGCACAATGACATTGTAAGGTTTCACATAAGCAAGTGATAAAGTTGAGACTTTCCTTTCATTATCTGTCATTCAAAATAAATTACGTGAGTTTCGACCATTTGGTCGCAGATATGTATGATTTTCGATGTGTAACTTGCATAGAAAAGCGTTATTTCTCTATAATGACACTTTCCTGTAAGAGATTTTCGCAAGCAAGAATACATAGAACCTCTTGTCGTGTCGAAGAATATAATTCTGAATAAGGATCATAGTGAATCTTAATGTTCTGCGTACATGTAGGCAATACTAACAATGACAATATGCATATATTTTTACAAAGCTGACTCAATATCTTACTTCACAAACTTCTCTGAGAAAGGTAATATGTTACGATGTAGAACCAAGCCTCTCCTTGGTGTCCAGGCAGCCACCTTCACTATTTCGGCGCCACTTGGGCTATACGGCAGGTATGTGTACCACAAACACCTGTCCAAAAATAAGAAAACCATTAAAAATAACGCCTCGTTTCAATGGAAGGTACTTTCCATTTTTCTTAAATCAACTTCTGTTGATCGCTACTAACACAGTGCAGACTTACCGGGATACATTAACAAATACCTCCTTTTAGATCAAGCATCCCTTTGGAATTTCCAATACAAACACCAGTAACATTCTTTGAAGAAATGACAATCATATTGGAGAGAGAGAGAGAGAGAGAGAGAGAGAGAGAGAGAGAGAGAGAGAGAGAGAGAGAGAGAGAGAGAGAGAGAGAGAGAGAGAGAGAGAGAGAGAGAGAGAGAGAGAAAAAAAAAGAGAGAGAGAGAGAGAGAGAGAGAGAGAGAGAGAGAGAGAGAGAGAGAGAGAGAGAGAGAGAGAGAGAGAGAGAGAGAGAGAGAGAGAGAGAGAGAGAGAGAGAGAGAGAGAGAGAGATCATTGGAACTGCATTACATTGGATTAGTAATTTCTCCCTCAAGGTTGAGGAAGACCGCGTTCATCATGGAGAAGGTCCATAAGGCGGAAAGAAACTTCTTTAGGTGCCAGAGCGGTAGACGAGTCACAACTAACAGCTTGGTGGCCCACACCAACAGCCGCCCTCTTAAGGACCACTCGGCGAAGGCGACAAGGAAGGCCGGATCTTCACTCACAACCACCACCATCGTGCACCAAGACAACTGACGCACCTGCCCACGGTGGAACCATAGGCTTATTAGTATGAGGACCACTTGTGCATGAAAATCCTCAACTAAATCTCACCCCAATTGTGAGAAACACTTACATGAACCACTTTTAGCTATCATACCTTATAAAACGAAACTATCAGTGTGAAAATCGCATAGTTCCATTCCCTATCACTACCACTTTGACACCCAGATACTTGCCGCCAACAATGTGGAGCCAATTACCTTGCGAGCCACTGGCACTATTTGAGAAAATCGGTGAGTAACGTTATTCTCCCGGTCACGCACCATCACCTCAAACACCGCCGCCCCCCGCTGCTGATGTCGTGCCTCCCATACCTTCTGCGGAACAATTATGGCTTGGAGAAATACTTTCACTATCACAATGGCACACTCCATGTAATGCCTCTTTAATATACTGGTTAACATTCGTGGTCACAACTTAGCTTCTCTTTTCCTTAGTTTGTTTAGTAAATGGAACTTGGGACATCAATTTCCAAGGTACCGAATCAAAGGAAAGCTTATGAACTACCCTAATAACAATATTAGTGTTTGGGAATGAAGGATTACACTACACACTTTAACGATGGTAGACAATGGTCCTGATTTGTCTGTTACGAAGATGACGGAGCAGGATTGTTCGTCTGTTGCATCGAGAAACTCTGTCACTGCGGCTCCTCCAAGGAATGGTAGCTTCTTCGCATCTGAAGAAAAAAAATACAATGATCTGTTGATCAAATAGTTCGGAGCTGTTCTAACATAATATAATTTGCCAAGTCACCAGCACGTAACCCACAACCAAAACAAACAAGGATGTTTCTGCATGTGATCATTAAAATATAGTGGTACTCTTTCCTACCCTTGCGTATATTCTGGTAAAACTGACATATATTCATATGTTGATATATCCATGTCAAACAAGTATTATAGGCAAACTCACCCCTCGTCCTGAGTCGGGCAACTACGGACACAAGGCAGATCAGCATCAGCACTCTTATCAGCATCTCGCTCTTCAAGGGCTTCAGCAACCACCATCGATGAAAACTTGAAGAAAAGACGAGGGTATCAAGGTTTTCCTTTTTTAGTGTATGTTTACTCTCTTGGTAAAGATATTTACTCAGCTGGAATTGAATAGTATTATTTAAGGAAATACGCCAGCTCCTGTGCAATATTTTTTTATGTAACATTTCTCCTTATCTCTTAAATAATCATTGTCGGTCCTATTTCAATTTTGTTCTAAATACGCTTCTGTTCATTGTGTACACTGTATTTACATCACATGGATGGGCGTTGGCTATTGGAATTATGTTAACTTGAAATTAGACAGGAATGAATAATAGTAAGGCCACGTTTAAATTGGCATTACAATTATTATTTACACTTTACGCTGATTTCTAACACTAATGGTTGTATTCAGCTGGGACTGTCAAACATATAAAAATATATATATTTCAACTTATCATGCCCAGTAAGCGGTTGATTTCACAAAAGCCATATAGATATCTCTAACTCTGAAATGGTGTTACTGCACAACACTGTGAACTTCACCAGGATATGCTGATAAGCCACAAAATATTTTCATTCCACAGAATACCCTCTTGGTGACAGGCGAGTGAAAAATATTTTGGGCAAAATGTAGGACATCCTGGTATACCCACGGAAATTAATCGATATTGACAACTTATTATCAAGCTAGCAAATTTGAAATCATAGAAAAGAAAGCACACCCTAATTGAAAATAAGCATGTGTTCCTCATAACTAGACATTCAAAGCAAATCATTTTGCATCACATACATGCTGAAAAATTAAGATTAAAGAATTTTTGAAGGGCATAGTGGCATGCCCACTGTGGCAGCAGTAAAACGAAACACTTTATGCTGCACTTTACTGAAGTAAACAACATAAGAACACTAAATATTTAGTTCCACAAAATTTCTTAAAGTGACAGGAAAGTGATACAACTCAAAAAAGAAAAACTTTGTACGTAGTACAACACAGTGTATGATCAATATTACATTTTGCATAGTGCAGCTAACTTCTGGTGTCACTCCTCTGTTGCATCAGTGACCACTTTTGTAAGTGTACCTGTCAGATCATTATTTAAGGTCAACTCATGTGCTCTAACTCCAGCCCCGCCAAGTCCATTAAAGATACTTGAATTATGTAAGAATTACCTTAAAATTCTCATTACCTCAAAATTACCTTAACAGTGGTGAAATTACGCTGATCTGAGGTAATTACCTAAATAATGAGAGCCCTGGACTGTCAAAGGAAGCCTTGACACACGACAATCAGAAGTGACTAACCAGCACACGATGTTGTGTTTCGCCGTTCTCGGGCGAGAGTTGCTTTTTACTTGCCTTGTGCAACTGAAGGGTTCGGTGGCTTTATATACAATATGTTCTTGGTGTGATTGGCTGAGGCCAGGGATTGGTAGCGACAGAGGATGCGCAACGCCGAACTGAATGCACTGCGACGCATTATATTGGTTTTATGTACATTTATTCAGTAGTATGCTTTTGGTACCATTACCATTGTGTAAAAATATTGATAATATACATATATATATATATATATATATATATATATATATATATATATATATATATATATATACATGTATATATATATATATATATATATATATATATATATATATATATATATATATACATGTATACATATATATATATATATATATATATATATATATACATATATTATATATATATATATATATATATATATATATATATATTATATATATATATATATATATATATATATAAATATATATATATATATATATATATATATATATATATGTATATATATATATATATATATATATATGTATATATATATATATATATATATATATATATATATATATATATATATGTGTAAATATATATACATATATATATATATATATATATATATATATATATATATATACATATATATATATATATATATATATATATATTATATACATATGTGTGTGTGTGTGTGTGTATATATATATATATATATATATATATATATATATATATATATATATATATATATATATGTATATATATATATATATATATATATATATATATATATATACATATATATATATATATATATATATATATATATATATGTATATATTGTCATAATGGGCGATATATTATTTAGTTTTGTACATTAGTCATCTGTGTGGCGCGCGAGCCCCTTATGTCTCCCCCCACCCGCAACTGTCTGTCACCTCCCTCCCCGTCCTTCCAAGATAATTTCTTTATTACATTCTTTATTACATCTTGGGAAGCCCACTACTGTTTATTTCCACCTTCTAGATAGGAGGGGATGTTGTTTTGAATGGGTATAAGAAGCTGGGCTTGATGTTCCCTTCCTTGTAGCATGACGAGATTATTGTTTGTATAATATGGCACTTGGCATCTGTTAGGTGGGTGGCGGGTCGGAGCGGTGGGGTGTAACCAAGGATCTTATACAGAAGGATATGCGAATCCAATGTAGATTGCCGAGGAAAAAGTGTGTCGCAGCTGTATCCTGCCAGATGGCGCCACCGTCATCAAAACAATCCCTTGGTGGGCGGAGCTTCAGCCGCCCCACAGTTGGACTTGGACAAAATTCAAAATGTCGGCAAGGGCTTATTGGAGATCCTGCTGTGTTTGTGGCAAAAATAAGAACTCACCCTCAAGTGAGGCTTCATGTGTTTCCCAAAGACGCCACAAGGTATGCAAGAAGGGCTAGTGATATGTAAAGTGAGTTAATAATGTATGAATCGTATAAATATGATAAACATTTTAAAGTTGACTCAAGAATTTCAGCCAACATTTTATGATCTGACTGAATGTAATACTACAATTTGTTTGAAGAAAAATGTTATATGTTACCACGAAACTATATACAATTGTTTGGGTGCTACAATGTTGTGGAAAAGCTATTTGTTTAATCAAAAGTTCATGAAAACATTTGCCCTCTCAGTACAATGCTTTTAACTTGTTTAAAATAATAGGTTTATTATTACAGTTACAGACACACATCTGCAGTCTGTATATGGTATTTTCTTAGCAATTTTATATTCTGCACAAATGATTAGTGCGAGGTTTGTTCTAAAATGCATATTAATTGCAGACGAGTGGTGTATATAATGGTTGGTGCAAGTGTGGGTGGAGTGGCGGGCGTTTTACCATGTTTTAATGGCACCAAGGACAGGGGAAAGCTGCTGTGTTGGTGGGCAAATTAGAACTCATCCTCGGGCGAGTTCTAATTTTCACAAGGACTCCAGAAGGTACGTAAGGAAGGTTAGTGATATATAAAGTTAGTAAATGTAATAGGATTTTAAAAATAACTTAAATATACAGAATTTGGTCAGTAATGTGGTGCATGTATGTATTTCCTTTTCCATCCTTTAAATCTGGGGTCATGGCTAGCACAAGTTGTAACTATTATCTCTAGTGGTCTGAGTTTGGCGTATGTATTGAATAGGCCGTATTCAACCATAATCCAAGGTGCTTGTACCTAACTTGTCTAGCTCTTAATTATTTAGGTAGACTTCTGCTTCAATTGTACTCATCTCTTTGGCATACTGGTTATATACAGGATTTGAAACTATTCAAGGCGGTGAACACAAGGAGGACAAGGGCTGTGAAAAAACATTATGTCTGGGAAACACTAAGACAACACAGCTTACTTCAGTTGAAAAAATATTCACCCAGAAAACAGCTGACACAATAAGTAATGTATATTATTGTTACAGAAAGTGAGCACCAGGTCACCCTGACACCCAAGTCCTGCAGGGAACATCCATCACCTTAACATTCTTTCACACCCACACACACAACCAGTCTGTCAGTGGTGTACCCAAACCCCTTCATGTCCTATATTTCCGTGGCACGTTTCTCCCTGTATAACACATCGCTCCAACTCACTCTGTAACATACTACATGCCTTTCTCCATCCTAGATGCTTAGGCCTCTGTCACTCAGTGATTCCTTAACCTTCATTCCCATCCATTTCATGGTCTTTCTCTCTCCATCTATTTTAACACTACACAGCCTGTCCTCTGGGTCTATAAATGTCACACACTTGCATCATTGTAAAAAGCTTCCACCCATCCCATACACTTTCATTGCATCTCACATTGTATAAAATCAATTCTGTCATACACTTTCTTAAGGTACGTGAATGACGCATACACTTTTTTCCCTTATGTTGACATTTACCAACCACCATCTTGAGTGAAAAGATCCTACCATACATCGGTTATATTTTTTTAAACCCTTCCTCTTCTTTGCCAACTATACTCTGTCATCTCCTGTTCCTGTTCAATCTTTAAATAGACTTTACCAGCTATACGTTTATAGTTCTCACATTCATTTTTACAACCATTCCCATTGTAAGTAGATAATTATAGCCTTTAATGCAGTCTTCAGTTACCCACCTTCTTCCCATGCTAACTCGTTGATCTTCAGCATACATTTGCTCACTCTTCCTTATACATTAATATCTCATTTGTAATTCCATCCACTCCTGCTGCCTTACCATTCTTAAAATTGGCAATTGCTTTCATCATTTCCTCCCTTTTAATTTCCTTTTGTTCATACAGTTTCCTACCACCGTGTATCATACCCATACACATCACAATTACTTACTGTTCACTCTTAACATTCACTCCATCAATCTATAGTTTTTTGTGAAAGCTCGTTCTCTCGTGGAACATCCCATAAGGAGATGGCTACAGAAGAAGAGCCTCCACCACTCCCTATACATTCACTCCCTCCTTGCATGTACTCCTTAACCTTATCCTTCCACCATACAAGCGACCTTCTTCTAGTGTTAGGACCTTGACATGTACTCCTTAACCTTATCCTTCCACCGTACAAGCGACCTTCTTCTTGTGTTAGGACCTTCACACCTGTAACCTCAATATTTGAAACACTTCCATTTGTATCTCCAGACAACACTATCCTGCTCCCTCTCCCAGTCTCCGTAAAACTCATTCACACCATTCCAGAACATCTTCATCTCCTCTCACCTTTTTCCGTTTCTCACATTTACAGGTGCATACATACATACACACACACACACACACACACACACACACACACACACACACACACACACACACACACACACACACACACACACTCATACATAGTTCACTATTATTACCTTTCCAACTACCCACACTATCCTGGACTCCTTCATCCATATGTCTCTATGCCTTCCCATACCCTTGGAAACATTAGGAGTGCACACCCTTCCGTTTTCCTTCCTTGCCTTTCTCAACCACTCCACTCCACACCACTCTTTCCCTCCTCTCCCACACTTTACTGTCACTTCCAGTCTTGCATTCCATCACCCCACAACCTGTTATATTGGCTTCCATGTATATATATCTATTGTATATGTAATCTCTGACGCCTCATTTTTCCTAGGAACATCCAAGGGAATGGTCACGGCAGAAAGGCCTCCACACACTGCCTGCTTGCTTGTTCAATCCCTCAATCATGTTACTATAATCTGCCTTTTGATATATCACATCTTATAAGGAACTTGTGCATTCAGGGATGTGATCAAACTGCAGAAAGCTGTGTCTCTCTTTTTTGCCATATTTAGTATTTCTTTTGGAATCATTTAGTTTGAAATATTTGTTAGCTTCCTTTGTACTTGCTTTCCATAACAAAATGCAACGCCAATTGTGACAGTAACACTGCACTTATGAAATCCTCTAAGGTGCAATGCTTTTACATTTTGCTTTGTTGTTTGTTGTGGTTAAACATCCTTCCATCTGCCTGGTTATTTGGTATTAACATGTAATGTAAAGCAGCTTTATGGTATTTGTTCCATTATTTATTTGTATTACTGTACCGAAAACCTATCATAAGAGTGTAAATTATTGCCTCAATGCCATGGTGTTTATTATATGCCAATTGGTATACTAAACGTCATTATTAGGTTACTAATGCAATATATGTATATTATGTCTTTGCTTTGTGGAAATGATTCGAACAATTATCACTGCCACATTATCATTCTTATTTGTGAAATTTTCAAAATTATGTTTTTAGTGCTTCCATTACTTCAGTAGTTTGCATGCATGGTATACAAATTATATGGTTGTAATCCATAATGAAAATAAAAAAAGAAAATATATATATTGTTATTCTAACCTTGTAAAATCCAGATAAGTAAGGAGGGGGAAAAAAACTGAATAATTAAAAATATCTAAGACACCCCTAAAAAGAAATTAGTTACTATTGCATCCTGTCAGATGGCGCCACCGTCGACCGTCATCCAAACTTTAACGTTGGGCTGTATATCCTTCTGTATAAGATCCTTGGGTGTAACGGTCGCTTGGGCAGACAGACACGCTTAGAGATCCGAGCTGAGTAGACGTACGGAAAGGGAGTGGAGAGATTTCCTTATTCATCTGTGTTTTAATTGTTCTCTCCAGTGGCTCGCCTTTCTCTAGAGTTATAAGTATTGTAGGAGGAGGTGCTGAAATGAGAGGCATGGTTAGGGATCTCATTTTAAAGTAATTACATCTGCCTTGTTTTGCAGTGAGATTTGGCTACATTCCTCTCGCCCTCCTAATATCCCCATAAGGATATTCTATGAGCTAGGCACTTAGTAGACTCCTCATTTAGTGTCTCCGAGGAAGTATTGTTTCGTCTTGTGGTAAGAGAACTCAGAGTTCTCCCTTCCCCCGGTGTGACTTAGGGGAGAGGACTTTTGTATGCTATTGTGAGAGCATTGTGGGTACTGGTACTATTACTATTGTTCGTATTATTGTACTATTGTAACATGCTACTCTGAGGAGGCAGTTTACCTCAGAGAAGATTATCACTTGTGTGTTAGAGTTCAATGAGAGTATATTCTTTTCTCCCCCCTTCTCCACGATTTAAGTTGGTACGTGGTTAGGTCGTCTGGGATAGACTAAGAGCTCTCACTGAATTCAGGGAGTTTTATATTCCTGGGCTGGACAGTGGGTGGATGCCTACGCTAAGGGTGGAATGTCCCCAAGGGGTATAACCCCGCCCTAGGTTACTCACATATGTTAGGGACGGTAATCTCGAGAACGTACTTACTTATCCTTCCCAGCTAGCGTATCTGAGCTTGGGTGTGTTAACTGTTGTGCAACGGCCAGTAGTGGACGTGCGTGTATGTGTGTATTTTCTCCGTGTATAGACGGAGTGGCGACCTCTATGTGAAGCCTAGTCGTTAGGCTTTGTGGCCCTGAACACCTTGAGGGGGTTTTATCTTGGTGTTTCACAGATACCTAGTGGCTTGAGACCCTAGATTGGTAGTATCGGGAGGGTGTGTATAGCCACGGTACTACCCACGGCGTGATTGGAGCTGTGGTGGGTTGTGTGAGGCTGCTTACAGCCTGGGTGCATAAATTACGACAGAGACTGAGAATCTCCCGTCGTAACAATATATATATATATATATATATATATATATATATATATATATATATATATATATATACATATATATATATATATATATATATATATATATATATATATATATATATATATATATTGTGATTTCTCTATTCCAAGGTTTATTATTTTTTTTGTTTCAATATTTTCTGGTTGATTATTTAATGTAACGAGTGTTCTACATTAAATAACAAGTATGTTGTTCAAGTATGAGGTTCACAAGTTCTCGCCAGAGGTCTCGCTAGGCACGGCGTCACCAAGGATACCCCGCGAGAAAGGACGAGAAAGACCGAGACCAGACGACCAGCCCGCCATTGTGGATCTCTGCTTCCCTCCATCATCCCTGTTCCCTCTCCTAGCACTGTATTTGAATATTTTGAAGTGTTATCTTTACTATTTTGTTTACACCATGTGTTTGTGAAGGTTAGAGTGCTCCAATACGAGAGCTCGGCTTCTCACTCTCGGTGTAACATATATATATAGTGTGTGGTGGTGTTCTGCTGGCAGCTTCTATAGCCTGAACCGCAGACACGAGTGTATTATCCCCTGTGTTCCCCCCCATGAGTTTACCATTTATTGACCACATCTTGACCCCTTTCCCCGTGATAAACAAAGAGTGTGTAATTCCCCTACTTCCCGGGCTTAACCCTTGGCTAAGGCTTGTGAACACATAACACGTGTTCCTGGCACTCCTACATCCGCTCTAAATATTCCCCAAGAACCTGTAAGGAGTCTCAGCTGATTTGGAAGTATTTTTTCTTTGATATTTATAATGTGAATATGTTCCTTGTGGTTTTGTGGGCTTATTCAATTTAATACCCCACTATTTCTGGTGTAATTGTTGGTTCTACACCTGTTCTATATTTTTGTGGTGCTGACTTATTGGTGATTATTTTTTCTAATGGATTGTTATTATGATGTGATACTGGTGAGGAATGAAGTTGCATTATCTTCTACTCTCCATCCTGAATCTGTGTTTTCTTTTATTTACTGAGTTAATGTGTTTTCAAGGTCATTAGTTATACACTTGTGTGACTTGTAATGTCCCTTAATTTGGTTTAATATACTCTGTTCTTATGAAAGTGAGTTTAACTCCTTACCCTCACAACTTTCCCTTTCAATTTCATGTTATACTTGGGTTAATTTGAGTGATACCAGGTCTGATGCAAAAGTGAAACTTCCCCTTTTGGACCTGAGCGTAACAATATATATATATATATATATATATATATATATATATATATATATATATATATATATATATATATATATAATATATATATATATATATATATATATATATATATATATATATGTATATGTATATGTATATATATATATATATATATATATATATATATATATATATATATATATATATATATATATATAGTGTTACGAAAGGGGGGAGTGCTTATGTTTGTATGTGCTATGTAGGAAGGTGTTTGCGGGATGTTTCCGCGGGCTTTCCTTTTGAGGCACGCCACTATGTAGCGTCGCCAGGGCCAGTTAGCCCTCCATTCTCGATTGGGACAGAAATTACTCTAAGGCTCTCGTGTTTTCCCGCCTGTGTTTCTGTGTGCTTGTAAAGAAAGGAGTTAGTGGTATCACTTTGTGGTATCGTAGAAGACAAGGAACATAAGCTGCCTATGTAACTTGTGGTGACTAAGTTTAGCGGAAATAAAAGTGTTAAGAAGGAACGCTTCTTTCCTTCGCCATCAAAGTGTTCTGTGACCGCCTGTGCTGTTCTTGCTCTCCGCTTCTCCAGCGCCTACGCCGAATCCAAGTGTAAGCAGGTGTAAGCTGCTCTTGTTACGGCCCAGAGAGGAGGTTTGTAGAAATATATATATATATATATATATATATATATATATATATATATATATATATATATATATATTATCAATATATTTACACAATGATATTGGTACCAGAAGCATACTACTGAATAAATGTATGTCACTGGCAAACTTAAAGAGGTTTTTATCTGGGGTGTGTGCTTTTAAAGCGTGTGTGATGTCTCTGGGCACGAGGGTAACACTTTAACACACCACCACTGCTACTTCACTTACCTTCAGTTAACTCCACGTGTTTACCTAAGTTTCCAGGGTTATATTTCACAGAGAGACACAATCAAAGCTTACGTTATTTTATTAAATCAAATTACAGGGGGAAACACACAACCTATCTAAATTAGCCCTAGCTAGTGAGGTTACGTGAGGTTTACGTGGGAGCGTTCGTAGCACGCTTTACAGTTTCAACCACGAGGTACCAACTTTACTCGCCCAGGGCTTAGGGCCGTACTATTAAAACCCTGGCGAACGTATGGCGAAGTTGGGGACTCCTTCACTCGGGCGCAAACCCGAGTGAGGGAGTCCTTACATTTAAGCCGCTCTGTGTTGTTCGCCTGAGTGGACGAACGTTAGGGTCCGACACCGCTAAACAGCATCATATTCCCGCTTGACTATCGGAAAGCAGCAGGAAAAGCGCGGGAAATGTGTTTGTTTACATCTGCACAATGACAACAAGCACCAACGCTGTCTCCCTTAGGGCAAATCCTTTATCCACTGTGGATAAGGATATGTTCATTGATCTCGTCAGAGAACATATCGAGGTCATAAATGACAAAACGGTATATCTGCATAACTACTGCCCGGACGGTATCGATATAAATATGAAGTTATACATACTATACATAGTGTACTCAACACATCTGTGAAGGTTTCAGGCGGTGCTAACCATTATTTACCTCGCAAAGCGTCTTGGAAGTTATTTTAATTAAGTTAAGTTAGGTTAGTTATGTTACGTTAGGTTATGGTTAGGTTATGTTTATGGTTAGGTTAAGGTTAGATTAGGTTATGTTACATTTGGTTAAGTACGGTTTGGTTTGGTTAAGTTCGGTTATATAAGCTTTTTATATTTTATTACCCAAAAGTTAAGCATTTCACCCGAGATTTTTTTCCGGATTGTCATATATGGCCTATATTTGCTTACAATGACGAGCACCGCCTGAAACCTTCACAGATATGTTGAGTACACTATGTATAGTATGTAGAACTTCATATTCATATCGATATCATCCGAGTAGTAGTTATGCAGATTTACCAACAAAACAACGAAGTTCTTTGGCATGTCAGTAAAGTGTCGGTAAGGTGGGGTTTACTTACACACACAAACAAGTTTGCTTGCTTGTATATTCTAGGTCAGTTCTACTTTTGCTGTTATCTCAGTATCTTAATTAGGCAGTTACAAACATTATAACAATAAATAGCATCATAGACTGTTTTATACTACAATTTTTTTTTCTAAAGCTATTATTTCCTTACTGTTGGCATTAATACATGACCAGAATTTTTTTTTTTAATATATATATATATATATATATATATATATATATATATATATATATATATAAAGAAAATGGCACAACTTCATATGAATTAAGGACTACAATACATAGGATTGTTATATAAAAGTTTTGAAATTTTTTCAGTAAGTTTTATTAATAAATAATACAGAAATGGGATACCATCAAATAGAGACACTAGAAACCTGGGGCGATTGATTGATTGGTGACAATAGATCATGGTGCCGCAACATCGAGGTCATTTGGCACCGTACCTGGGGCGAGTTCAGTGGGTTCTGGGGGGGGGGCAGATTTCGGCAACTGAACGCTAAAGGACAGCAAGCACGTCGATGTGGTTTTTTTGTTGTTTTCGTGTTGAGATGAACAGCTGACTGATCCAAAGATGGCGGCGCACCCTTTTCGTGGGCACCCTTATCGCCGTGGAAAAACTTGCTGATTAACATATAATAGAGTCTGGAGCAATTATAGCCGCAGTAAATGCAGTATTTAGATGGCTAGAAGATGTGAGAAAATTAAAAAAAGCCGTAAATTCCTGTGAGCGAGGTGATATTGGGTAGATGATAGCGTGGCTGGTAAATTTCTAGTTCCTCCCAATGCACTTGGATGTAACTAACACACTTTTCGTATAAATATTGATCCATTTCGAACGATTTTGACATTCATTTTCGTCGCAAATGCATATCTAATAAGACATCCTCATCAACCCCCAACAATTCTGGGGACCTGTGGGAATGCAGGGTTCTTGGGGAAAGACAAAATACAATGATTGTCAGTAAGTAGTTTGGTATTTCTGCATAACTACTGCTTCGACGATATCGATATAAATATGAAGTCGTACATACTATACATAGTGTACTTAACACATCTGTAAAGGTTTCAGGCGGTGCTAACCATTATTTAGCTGGTAAAGCATCTTTCAGGTTATGTTAGGTTAGGTTATGGGGTAGAATTTTACATCTTCACCATAATGGCGTCTGTTTACGAAATAAATTGTCTGCAACGCGTCCAACTCCCTATTTTTGGTCATAGAGAACATTTGATGGCTTCTAAATTAACCTAGGTAAAGATTCGGAGGACGACCCGGTCTGTTTTTTGGACACAACCATTTTTTTCTGATAAATTTTGATGTGTTTTGAATTAATCTGATGTTTCTTTGTTATGCCATGCATTTTTTTTTTCAAGGTAAAAATTCAAAACCATCAAAATCAAAAAGAGAACAATTTTCTTTAAGTAAGCCTAAGCAAACCTAATTAAACCTAACCTAACCAAAGCAAACCTAATTAAACCTAACATAATCTATCTGAACAAGTATCTGAGGTTGAATTTGCAGTGCATTACAAAGGTAGCGAGATATCGAGTGGGTCATCTTACGAATCTTTACCTGGTTTGGTTATGTAAGGGTAGATTTAGTTAGGTTAGGCTTAATTAGGTTTGCTTAGGTTTAATTAAGTTTACTTAAAGCAATTTTTCTCCTAATGATTTTGATGGTTTTGAATTAATCTGACTTTTTTGTGGCAATTTTTACCTTGGGGAAAAAAAATTGCCTGGCATAACAAACAAACATCAGATTAATTCAAAACACATCAAAATCTATCAGAAAAAATTTGCTTTGTCCAAAAAACAGACTGAGTCGTCTTCCGAATCTTTACCTGAACCTAACATAACATAACCTAAACTAACCAAACCTTAACCTACATTGACAAATAACAGAACCTTGTTCAAACCAAACTAAACTTTACTTTTTGAGAGGTCTCACAGAAAACATTGAATATCTCACAAACTAAGAATTTGCGACGGAATTTTAATGAAGAAAACCTTTTCAAAATGCAACAGGTAATGCAAAAATACAACCCTGAATTCTCTAGAGCATTCTGATGAAGATGTAAAATAATACTGGTTATGGTTAGGTTACATTAGGTTATGGTTAGATTAGGTTTGGTTAGGTACGGTTTGGCTAGGTACGGTTTGGCTCGGTTAGGTTCTGTTATATAAGCTTTTTATATTTCATTACCTAAAAGTTTGGCATTTCACTCTGTATTTTTTTCCGGATTGCCATAGTACAGCCTGAATCTAAGTAAATTTCTCTAAGTCAATTACTCGAAATCAATTGCTCGAGAAATAATTTCTCGAACTATCAATTGCTCAACAGTAAATTGCTCTAAATAATAACCTAACCTAAATAGAAATGTTCCCGTTCTTGATTTTAACTGTTCAATTAACAATAATAAAGTTGTATTTCTTTATCTTATTTTTGGATATTATTCATTAAACTACTTTTTTCGAGCAATCTACCTTTCGAGCAATTGATTGTTCGAGATATTATTTTTCGAGCAATTTACTGTCGAGCAATTGATTTCAAAAAATTTACCCGATACCTTATGGCCTATATTTGATTATAATGACGAGCACCACCTGAAACCTTCACAAATGTGTTAAGTACACTATGTATAGTATGTAGGACTTCATATTTATATTGATATCGTCCGAGCAGTAGTTATGTAGATTTACCAGCAGTTTCGAATACATTTAATGAGCTTTGTGTTTTCATATATTTGATTTCTAAGTGTGAACTGAAGGATTACGTTACCCAGAAGGTGATCTCAACATTGTACATCATTCTTGGCAACTCACCCAGTCTTTTCAGGTGTCCAAACCATCTGAGTATTCATATCAAATTATTGTTGTAATTTACTTCGAAAATAATGTCTTTTTAGGTAAACATGATAGAAAACCAAGAAAATTTATTGACTTGTAAATACAATAGATTAGATTATCTTAGATTATAAACAAACATTCAAGAATTAAACCCATATACATTAATGAATACAAGTATGTACATGTTTGGGAGACTGCACTGTGTAAAAATTGAAAATGAAAGTAGCTGAGGAATAATATGGAGATAACATTAGTGTCTTCTCCCGAGGTTAATACTTACATGTCAGATATAATTAAGGTATTTTCTTATCAAGTTTGTTATTTTATGTCGCCTCTATCTGTATATGGACATTTAGGTACAGTAGATGTTGTGTTATTAATAGATAGTCGGGTCTTAGGGCGTTTCTTGACCATCTGTTTTAAGACGAATTCCTTATTACCGAGACGGCGATATTAAACAACGTCTTACTTCATCATATATACGAATGTATTGACTTCACTGTCTTAATTACTTATTCTATAAATTCAAAGGATCTTAGTGCATTGTTCCTGGGTGAACCTCAGTCTCTGACAGATAAGAAAATTATCTTTAACGTCTCCGACAGTGGAAATCTAAGATTCTGCGGCTACTTCCTCCGGTCGGCTTGTAAAATGTAAACAAACAACTCCCAGTCCCAGTCCTAGTCCCCTCGGCTGATGCTCTCAGAGCATCAGCCGACATATCGATGGTGGGCGGAGCCATCGATGCTCGGCTTGAGAAACGCGGCGTTGTGATTGGCTGAGCTCTGCTCATAATCCTTGCGGGAGTCGCTACCGAACGGAGGGCAGCCTGCATCAAGCATATCTATATCCTCAAAGTCTAGCACATCAAGCACATCTATATCCTCAAAGTCTAGCAAAAGGTTTTCCACTCATTTTGCAAATGAGTGGAAAACCTTTTATTTACGTTAAGAAACTTTCTAGAGGGAAAAACTCCCTTGCAAAGTGAAATTCAGGTCTATTTCAGCAAAAGCAAAAACTATCCACAAATGTGTTATGTAGTGTGGTGTCTGGTTACACGGTGTAGGTGTTACAAAGTTCCCAATGTCAGCTTCCATGCTCTCGTACGGCATTCCACGCAGCCCGTACGAACTCCACAGGATGGTTGTAGGACTATTTGGACATCTACACGATGCTCCCGATTTCGTGACCGTGTTGTCGAGCTCCACGAGAAATTAAGGTTGCGTCACACTTAGACGACTTTTGCCTGCAAAATCCTGCGAATCCCGCGACACAGCATTGTCGGGGAATTCGCAGGCAAAAGTCGGGACATGTCGGGACATGTCGGGAGCATCGCGTCGTCTCGGGCCGGTGTTGGTTTAGGCCACGAGAAATTAAGGTCGACCGTAATTTCTCGTGGAGCTCGACGACACGGCCACGAAATCGGGAGCATCGTGTAGATGTCCGATTAATCCTACAAGCATCCTGTGGGGTTCGTACTGGCTGCGTGGAATGTCGTACGAGATCAACACGAAAAAAACCGTTGGGCCGTCCAACCGAAGCTGGCTCGCAGCGCACGATGTTCGTACGAGTTGTGTAGGCAGCCCACCCGTAGCTAGTCAGAATTTCACGATGCTCATACGATGCCTGTCCAAGATTTTTCCGTTAAAATTTGAATGTTGGTACGATGCCCTCGATGCTGGTACGTAGCCGGTACGTATTCACTACGAACTGCGTGTACATCTCGTGGTGGGTGCCAGGCAATTGTGTGCATTTCGTAGTAAATAAGAGCCGGTCATGGAAAATGCGACTCCCGAACCCAGACGCACATCGGGTGCGCTTCGAGGGGATTGTGTGCACTGCGTAGTAAGTATACGTGTTGACCTCGGGTTCATGTTGGGGTGACTCGTGGTGACAGCACAACATCTCGAGCATGCTTCGGGGAATACCTACGGCCTTCGGACTGGCTTCGCAGTACGTTTGTACGAGCTGCGTATGGACAACCAACGGAGATCGTGACCAAAAAAGTCGGCTCAAAAGTCGGAGCAACTTCGGGAGACAGCAAAGTCGGGCTAATCGTACGCTTCGTGATCAAAAGTCGCCTTAGTGTGACGCAGCCTTTACGGTCGACCTTAACTTCTGGTGGCCCAAACCGACACCGGCCCGAGACGACGCGATGCTCCCGACATGTCCCGACATGTCTCGACTTTTGTCTGCGAATCCCCCGACATGCCATGTCGCGGGATTTGCAGGCAAAAGTCTCCTAAGTGTGACGCAGGCTTTAAAGACGACGCTGTCCGCGGCTGCTCGTCTCGTGGCTACTTCCTTCTGCAGGAGGAAGTTTCGATGCCACGTGTGTTTTATTGTTACCTGTTATATTACTTTAACATTTAACTTGGTTTTTTTAATTTTGACTGTTTTGTTGTTAATATTCCATCATATAAGCTTAACTTTTTTATTTATTCTACTTAATGTCTGATGCGGCACCATAAAACCCTATAGGTTGTGGCCTCAATACAACAATTAGCCAATCAATTAACAATAAAGATGGGACAATGAGCTATCCTGTTGTAGATACTATCTTCTAACTGTGCCTTATAAATTCAGCCTATATGATTATCTGATTAAGAAGCTGATAAAAAGTTTTAAAAAGGCGCTATGCTGTTTAAGCTACGCACTCATATTCTGATACATCAAAACACCGTCATGGAGAAGACATCCTTTTAAGTGTTTAAGATCAATTTATTTCAAAAGGGATTAATTACACTTCTACAATATAGGCTGATATACTACGGACACATGAAGCAGTGAGATAAGGCAGCATAAATTTTACCTACAGAATGGGCAAACAAAACAAAAAATGACGATCTGGTCACCGGGACGTTACGGTTGTTTCAATTGTCGCTGAGGTTTACGGAGTGAAGGTCATTGTTGACACGAGCGAGGTTTTCTAAAGCGATGGTGACGGCAGCGAGGAGAACACCCAGCACAAGGATGACGAAGGCTCCCTGTAAGTGATCCAAAGAGAGGGCTTCAGGGCCTATGTTGTCTTTCTTCTCTTCGGATTGTATCATTTCTTGTTTGTTCTTGCTTTCTCTTTGCCTCCTCAGACTCCTTGCTTTGGTTTCCAATATTGTATCCGCCACCCATTTCTCGTATAGACCTGCCTGTAATGCATTTATTGTTTACTCTCTGGCAATAATTCTCTTTTAGTAATATAAATATGTTGAATTGGCACTTCCATGATTTAAACTTCACTAGAAATATTGTTCCTCTTCACCTTGTCGTGATGAATAGGTCTCTGTAATCTAAGGATCAGGGGAGCTAAACTTGTTTTGTAATAAGAAAAATACCACGATATTAAGATTTTTATGAAATTAAATCAATCCCTAACAACTAACGCAAAATGTCCTC
This sequence comes from Metacarcinus magister, assembly GCA_029783475.1. NCBI lineage: Eukaryota > Metazoa > Arthropoda > Malacostraca > Decapoda > Cancridae > Metacarcinus > Metacarcinus magister. The sequence continues at coordinate 21,602,218 of JAPQNM010000038.1, forward strand.
CGCAAAAGGGAAAATGAGGATTTTCTTAAGCATTTAATTCATATTTTACTTGTGTTGTTATTAGTGAGGTGCATCAATGATCATGGCACAAAATGCCAACCTCGATGACGACCATAATCCATCGGTCTAGGTCAGCCTTATATGGGGCGTCGTGAGGGACTGGCCAGCCAGAAGGACCCGGGAAAACAGATTCCCGTCCAAGATAGAGTCGCGAGCTGCCATCCGTCTCGGTGAAAGACTCTGCGACCACCTGCTGAAGGTATCTCCGACCGCCCAGGTGTGCTTGCCTATAACGAAGATCATGTGGTGACCACACATAATTAATTACTTCACCTTTTATTAGTAGAAAATTATAAGAAGCACTGACCGTGCATAGTAGTTTCTGAAAACAAAAATAAAGAAGTAAACACTACGAAGACCTGCGAAATCATCAGAAACTGATACGGCAGTCGTCACATCTTCATTTACCTTCAAATCACATTACATCCGTACTATCCTTTTCCACTGGTCGAAGAAGATATAACTTGCGTCATGACTTAATTTGATTTGGAAAGGTAATTGACAATGATTTTGAAAATATAAATAAAGTTGATAAAAACTATCCTCCGTTATAATAAATTAATCAGAAGTAACAATTAAAAAAATATAGCACGAACTATGCAATCAACTTTCAGACATACTTGTTCTTTGTGGCTTCCTGAAGACCCTGCATCACGGACGGACCCACAAGAAGCAAGCTGGCCAGAGCCTTGAACAGTGGAGAGTCTGACTGACGGTAGAAATCAAGGAAGGATGCACCATATTGAGGAATTGTTACCCTAAATTAATGAAATAAAAATACTGGTTAAGCACCGAAATAACTTTGCTAACTTTGGAATATAAAACAAAAATAAGAATACAATGTAAACCGACAATTGAATTTTTGTAAAAGCTGTACGTACCTACTTAATATTAACCATTTTCTTGTCCTACCATGATATTGTGATTACTTAACTTTTGGGATACTGATAAACACAACAACAGGATCAATCTATGGATCTTATAGTGTTTATCCTCGTAAATTAAGTAAGATACATGGTCTTGTGATCTCATGATTATTCATTCAGGTAAAATCTCTCTCTCTCTCTCTCTCTCTCTCTCTCTCTCTCTCTCTCTCTCTCTCTCTCTCTCTCTCTCTCTCTCTCTCTCTCTCTCTCGTACTGCACCTCTCCACGACGTCCACGAGCTGCGGGAGGGTTTCCGGGCGAGAAGGATACGTGGGCAAAGTGAGATAGGCTGTAAGGTTACCCCGGTAAGCCGTGCCAAAGATGAGGGCGAACGCCAACCAAGCCGCAACCAACATCCTACTAGAGGAAGAATTGGGAAGCTGGTAAGGAAGGTTCTGACTCAAGAGAATCCCCGTCATATCCTGTAAAACTGCCCCGATGCTTCTCCCGGCAAGGTGCTGAATCCGATTGATCTAGAGAAGAACACCGACGTTAGTTGATTCCTTTCCACCAACTTAGATATACATTGTTGTTGCAGTAACTATGTGACGGATCAAGTTGGATAAATAAATATTTTAGGATGAATGATTGCCGTCATGAATCCAATGAATATAGTGAAAGGGTACCATAAGTCTGCTAATTTTTCCTTATAGTGTCACAGTGAATTTAAAACATAGTGGAACCTATAAAACATGTTTCTTGATCAACAATAGTGTACCTCATCAGTATCTAATTCGTACCATCTTTCATCAAGCTGCTGAAATAAGCTCATTATAGCTAATGATGGGATTGCTGTCAATGCCTTACTTTAGATGCATTTATTTCTATAGGTCTGCCATGCTAATGTAAATATCAGCTGTGTGTGTGTGTCTGTGTCTGTGTGTGTGTGTGTGTGTGTGTGTGTGTGTGTGTGTGTGTGTGTGTGTGTGTGTGTGTGTGTGTTTGTGTGTGTAATTTTGTGTTTTTGTGTGTGAATGTGACGGTCACCATATTTACCACTAAATATGTAAGTGAAACGAGGAGTAGCGTTGCCACAACTCCCAGCCACACCTGGTACGCCAGTGGATGATACAAACTCTGCCACCGCGGCTCCTGTTCAGGTTTGGCCATGACGAAGGAAAAGTATGCGTATTCGTATGTATAAGTGAAGTCATACTTCTCAGCTCTAACAGACATCAAAATATGGTAGACAGGACAGATGAACGATGTACGTTCCTCCACCTGTTTTGACGCCTTGAGAGAGAGAGAGAGAGAGAGAGAGAGAGAGAGAGAGAGAGAGAGAGAGAGAGAGAGAGAGAGAGAGAGAGAGAGAGAGATTAGCATTATGGACTCACGGAGCTCCGATGTAGCGGACTAGTAACAAAACAACATCGACGCATGTGTTGCCGATGGAAACAAATATCGTTTAAGTTATATTGGTGTTCTGTTAATATAATACCTCTAATTAAGAGAATCAGGTGAGGTTTGGTTAGTTAATATATTAAGTATGTGTAAGAATGTAGCATATAAGTACGGGAGGTAAATGCACAGCTATGTTCTTAACTTTTGGTCGGCTACACCGGTCGTTCTACCAAGATAGAGATATATCTCGATCTCGGTTCTGCCTAAATGTTTGTTTGTCGGTGTCTCAGACTGCTCACCTGTGCCCATGAGTTACTGTGCAGGACTCGGATGGTGAAGTTAAGTGCGGAGGCGACAGCCATCAGCATTTGGTAATCAGAACCCTCGTACCGTGTGACTGTAGTGCCATTAGGAGTCTGGCCCTTCACCTCGCCCCAAAACGGCATAAACGGCAGGGCGGTCACGTTCACTTCCGAACCATAAAAACTGTAATAATCGATATTATTTCATGTAAATAATAAACAACAATAAAGAAGAGGATATAAGCTTCATTCATAACAAAGCTCTGCTGTTACAAAGTGTGAAATATACATTAGTAAGATAAATGCACATAACTACACTTGGGCGTTAATCTTAGGTAACTTACTCGTTGTACTGTTTTGATGAAAATAAGTCAGCAGGGTAAGAGTCAATTGGTGTAGTGTGAGAGGCTACTTCCACCACTTGCCCGCCACGAGCTCCGTATGGCAGGTAACAGTACACACTGTCCTTCATCATATCAAATCATATTATACAAGTAACAAAATATGAAGTATAAAATTGTCCTTAATAAACATAAACTCATTATACAAAGAATGAAACAAAATGTCGCTCATTGTGATTACTAACTGAAATGCATTGGTAAACAGGAACACAATATAGCATGAACTTTGCTAGTATTCCCTAAGATTTTAGGATAACCTGATCTCTGATCGTCGGTCCTTCAAGTTCAGGAAGACAACATTCATCATGGAGAAGGTCCAGTAGGTAGACAGAAGAGAGCGGAGTTGTGGTAAGGCCATGCGTGTCACAACCATCATCTTTGTGGCCCACACCAAAAGTCGGCTCTTCAGGGACCACTTGGCGAAGGCGACGAGGAAGACTGGGTCGTCACTCACCACCACCACCATCGTGCACGAAGACAGTCGACGCACCTGCTGACGGAAGACACAGTAGCCGGTACACGCCACTATGATGATTGTAGTGGCTTCAATGACAAATGTGGAGCGGCAGAAGAATAAAAGGTATCTGCCTATCTCACCGCCATTGAAAGGCACTCTACGATCACTGTTGGAGTCGCATCAAGTATGTGAGCCACCTCCCTTTATCACCATCACTACACGAATCGTGGTTCACTCTCCTCACTACCACTAATGTGAGAGCCACCTACCCGTCGAGCCAGAGGTATCAGCAGGGAGAGACTGTGGTGCGTCAAGTTCATGTCATGCTCGCCAACCAACCCTTCAAACACAGCTGTCCCTTGCCGCCGCTGTCCTATATTCCACATCTCCTGATAAACAACAAAAATCACCTATTCTGTTCAGATCGAAGATAGCTGTGTCGCTACCATGGCAAAATTACCTCAGCTTACTTTCTCCAGGCGCGGTACTCAACAACCAGCCACAATATTAATATCATTACCCAGTGATTCATTAGGTGTGACAAACACCAAACAAATAAATGCTGATAAACTACATTATGATAAAAGTTATAGGAATAACGCGGTAGGCCAACTGAAGTGATATTTACACCCAAATACTAACAAATCGCACATAATGGCGGGATTGCAGACAATTCTTATAACGGGATGACAGTGACTCACGCTTTTGGAACTTCGGTTGTGTGTTTGTGCACGAATATATATATATATATATATATATATATATATATATATATATATATATATATATATATATCCTACCTTAAATGAGGAATCCTGTGAACCTAAACGGTCACCGAGGAAGATAAGCATACAATTAGATTCGATTGTGCCCCGAATAATGTTTGGTACTGCTCTAGCACTGTCCTCAGCATGGCCATCTTCAAAGCGAGGGACCATTGGCTTCATAGCTGAAAATTAATTAAATAATTACATAAACACAATTCATAATGGCTCATGTCTTCAATGAGATAACTTGATAGACTTACCGTATATGTCTGGTGAGACGGCACTCACCACCAAGGAGATGAGCAGTCTTCCCGCCAACAGGTTCATACTGGCCACTACCTTCACCACGTGGAAGAGGGCAACTGAGGAGGGAATAAAACTGGTTGACAAGCAGGCGAAAAAAGAAAAAGAAATTACGTTTTAAAATCGTTCTTGTAGTGTTTTCTATATACGAGGGCTCTAGATTTTTTTTTCATTATGGCCTACACGCTATCAGTGATTAGCATATTCATTCCCTACCAAATTTTTTTTCTCCAGGTTTTCGTTGCAACACGTCTCACGTACGTTAACTAAGCTTTCCACGTTTCTTGAAGGTATTTTTAATTCCTGAATCTATTCGCGAATTGTTTTCAACTACTTTTCCATAGTTCTTATACAAATATATTTTCATTGTCAATAAGTTTCATATGATTACACAAATAAGAATTCTTTTTCAACAGTCTTTAACTACTTTTTTGTTCTAGATGTAATGCTGTAATCATAACTTATATACAACAATATTTATTGTTTTTTCGTATACATAAGTATTTCTCATATTCTTTTACATTAATGCTGTCTAGGGCAAATTATTGACATTTCTTTTTTTTCAATATAGTATAACAGCATATCTACAATTCGTTTACAATGACCAGGAATCATCTTATGAAGACTGCGATTATCAAAATTTCAAAGCAAGGGAAGACACAAATGAAAATTATTTTATTTTGGCACTAACTGACGAACTAGATTGTTCATAACTATTATTAACTATAATAAAGTCGCTTCACACTCCCTCAAGTTTGATTGAGACGATCGAGATAGCTTATCTTTCTCAAAACTAATCTATGTATAAGTCTCAAAGACTGTTTCCTTTTTTTTATGAAAGGTAATAAACGATAAGTTTTGCTGCGGTTGATAATGATAATAATAAATAAACAAAAGAATAGATATGTATGTATTCGTGTGCTTTCCTAAATCAATCTTGTATCGTGGGTTTTCAAAAACTAGATATTTATGAATGATAAGTGAAAATACAAAAACCTTCGTAATCTACACTGACGCTGCATCTTGCTAAATGAAAACTAAGTGAATCGAGTATGTGATCTGAGCACAGAGTTGGAATTTAGATACCTGTACCGCTTCAAGACGAAGTGAACACTGTATCAGTGTGTTTGCTTCCCTTACCTTAAATGTACGTGCAGCGCCAGTCCAAAATCAAGTCAACCATGAAGAAGGGTCAATAAGGTGCGGTAGACTATGATTGGCCAGTAACAGAGACGTGCGCAGACGGCTCAAAGATAAACGTAAATGTTGATCATTCTTTTGTTGCGCTTGATGAAACCCACGCTGTGGGTTTGATTTTTATTTTTATGTTTGTTTTCCATAGCGCGTTGAAAGGGTAATCTAATAATCTGTGCCTTAGATTGACATCGAATGCTATAATCAAGGGAATTGAATATTCATATTCATGCTTGAGTAGAAATCTAGCCGAATTTCCAGGGCGGTCGTTCAATAGTTATCGCCCATACCGTCTCTCATACTGTTAGCTGTTACGTTAATAATTTTTACGTTATATATTTTTATAATACGGCTGGATGGTTTTATGAATGGCTTGCAATTTGAGGGTAATACAACGACTCTGTATACCTTCCATTACACTTGGCATGCAACCCATGCGACAGTGCCCCTCAGAGAGATTGAGAGAGAGAGAGAGAGAGAGAGAGAGAGAGAGAGAGAGAGAGAGAGAGAGAGAGAGAGAGAGAGAGAGAGAGAGAGAGAGAGAGAGAGAGAGAGAGAGAGAGACGTTCCGTTGCGGGGAGGCGGTAGTGGAGTGGTCAGCGTTCGGGCATGACAACCTAGAGTCCCGGGTTCGATCCCCCGATATCCGCTGGCCACTTGTCATTATTTGGTATTACCGCCGAGTGACCAAGACTATCCAATTTACTGCCATAATGTCCTCAGTCGGTACTTACATTGTTTATATGTATCTGAGGCTTTAGCGACAATAGCCTCTCATCGTTCTCAACATATTCAAGAGAGAACTATAAAAAAAAATTTTTAAAAAACCTACGCCAATTAACAGGCAAGTCCATCCTGTCTCTGTAAAGCCTATATGGTATCAGTACACACGTAGTGCCAGTCCATGACGTCATCAATGTGTGAATCAACGCATCATAAATGTGTGAATTATTTTTTAAGCAAACATATTGTTTCAATCGACGTTATTGATAACTGAGATGTAATAAAACACAGTGCTGGAACAGACTGTGACGTCCTAAGATATGGTAACATGCACACAGAACGGTTCTTGATTTATTCGCCTATGTTACTCAGTAATATATGTAAGCCTTCAAAATTATGGGAGAAAAAATTACGAGAGAAAAAACTCACTATTCAAGATGCTGATGCTTTAGATTAGGAAGATGGTAAACCCGTAAATGCAATGTAAGTTTCATCTGCGTGAAAAAATATTATTTGTTTTTCTTAAAGAATCGTTATTGCAATCCCTATAGCTTTAGCAGCGGTGTTTACATAGGTTTCAATCAGATACAGTGCGGCTCTTCCGACTTCATTGTATAGTGGTGTATGGCAACCCCCAAGGTAACCATGCGATAGCCCGGTTTGACCTGGCCGCGTCGGTTAATGAGTTCTCGGCGGAGCCCCTTATTAAGCAATTTATTTATGTGGGCTCTCTCCATATATTTCCCTTGTATATTTCCCTAGTGCCATTAAACCATTATAAGGAAGAAGCCTATTTACCTTCCTTGAGCATAACGGGGAAGGGATTAATACCTTACAGCAGCGAAGACAAGAGACACCCAAACACACCCTGCATCGGATTACCTCATTCCAACGGTGGATCCAGCCCATCAAAACAATTGCAATGTCGTTTGGTTTGCCTATAAAAAGGCAAGGCAAGGTTTGCTGTGCATTGATAGCTCATAAAACCTAGTCATGTGCAAAATTATCATTTCTAAATAAAACGTGAAGGCCAATTTTCATATAATCTTGTGTTTCAGTCACCGATTCATCTATTTCGTTCAGGAACAGCAATATATTAATTGTAGATATGCAGCTAATATACCTGTATTGCTATACAAACTCATGTTAGAATGTCTGGTTTAAGAAGTTCCCAAATAACAATTTTTTAAATACTTTGTTACCATCCTCTTTGCTCTCAAATAAACTCACATTCCTTGTAAGCTTTCCCATTTGACTGGTTCATTGCACAAGAATATTTTGTTAGATCGACAAATGCGGTTTAGAGAGAGTGAAAAATAATTGACGTAATGAACTGGCAATACGTATGTACTGTTAACGGACACGCAGAGTTAGTTCACCACAGTCTTCACCAGCTTCACCACGTATTCCATCACTGTGCATCAGCTATTCATAATTTTGTTATATTTTATCTTTTACCCATGGCGCTGGTAGGCTCCAGGGAGACCTTAGATGGTTGGCCTCCGCCCGTTAGTAGCGCAGGTTAAATTTTTTAAGTGACGCCTTGTTTCTTCTTATTGATAGGCTCATGCTGCCAGCGGAAGCTCCTCGCGCATATAACGTTGCAGTCCCGGCGAGGATGGTGTTATGGCAGCATGTGGGTGATGATAGGCCACTCGACGGTAGTAACGAAGAAAAGTGGCCAGCCCGTGCCGAGGCTCGAACGCGGGACCCTGAGCTGATATGCCCGACCGCTAGCCACTAGACCACCGCCTCAACCGTTGCTACGATTACTTTTCCGAAGGAATAATTAATCTATATTTGATACAACGGTGTAGATAAAGGGTACGTAATGACGTCATGAAACGACAACACTGGACCTGGCTCAGCGCGCGCTATGATTGGTTCTAATTTCTCAGATAGGACTGGAGTTCCAGACTTCAGGAATATGCTACCGGGTGGGCAGTGGGCAGTGGCTGCAATGTTTGCGTCATTCGGCTGGCAGCGCAGAAGGTTCCAGCGCTTAGGCAGAAGCGATGACGCCAGTTCTAACGAGGAAGCCTGTCCTCATGCCACACCGCCCCAGTGTCCTTGACATGGGGTGCGCCCACCAGCCCCACTCGGTCATTTTAGCCACTCGCCTGCCATGGAAGGTTACCCTGCATCGCACTCTCGTGTTCTGCGCAGCCAAGCAAACGAAGTTATTTACAACGTAAATAAATATTTTTTTGAAGATCTGACAACACCGTGGACCAGACTAGTCACACCCGAGAGCTCAAGATAGGCTGGTTTGACTAAATTTAGCGAAGTTATCTTGAAGTGTTGTTTGAAAATTAAAAAATTAAAAAAGGCGTCATATTAAGGCGTATATGCTTCAGTCTTTGAATTTAAGATTTTTCCTCGTTGCCCTTTCATGGATTTTTTATAATAATAAGTGAAATTAGAAGAACTGGAGAAGTCCTAGAAATAAATAGTGGTCATATATTTTGCAACAAAGAACAAAAAGAAAAGAAAAAACATGAAGTAGGCATTTTGATAAGCAAAGAACTAGCAGGACATATTGATAACTTCTAATTTATGTGAAAGAATAGCAGCTTAATAATCAAACTAAAACACATATATAAAATCAAAGTCATGCAGGTCTACGCACCAACATCAACTTACGATGATAAGGACGTTGATAGATTTTATGAAAATGTAGAAGCTAGGAAGAACAAAACTCAATATTCCTTCATAGTATGCGACTTTGTCGGGAAAAAGAATTCAGGATTGACAGTATTAGAAAACATTGGAGGATAGTGGCAAATTATGTAGAATACACTAAACCACTATGCATGGTTTCCATAGACAATGAAAAATTCCTCGACTCTGGAAATTTCAGCAGTTACTTATGCACTCAGGAAGCAGGTGGTAGAAAATCATTTTCATTACAAGTAGGCTATATGTACATACGTATATGTTTGTCATAGAGAAAAAAACATTATTATTTGTCATGGAAGTAGAAAGATTGTTATTGTTCACAGTGTAGGAAAGGGTAGTATTATATCAAAACACGTACTAAAATAGAAATATTTTTTTTATGAAATACTAGGCTACGTTTGTTTCTTACCTTAGGCTGTTGAATTACATATATTTTTCAATATGAACATGAACTCATTTTAAGGATCTATTTAATATTTTTCTTGGCAAGAAACTATTGAATGAATGATAAATCAATGCAATGTAAATCTCGCCATAAATTAATCCGCCGTTACATTGCCATGCACCACAACACATATTCCTTGTGTTAACGAAGAAACCCTTACATTTGAAAAGTTTATGGCATAAAACATATCACATGATAAATTTAGTGTACTAATGATACCATTTAAAAAAATTTAATTAGCATTGTTTTCAGACTTCCAACTATTACTCATGTGGAAAAATGTTTGGGACACGAATCAGGTTGATGTTACGCCTATATTCACATACTACACTTGCACTGTATGGAGTAACAAATCTCAGTGTATGTGAATGTGGTAACATGGTTGATGACGTAGCTTAGTTAGCCAGTGAATACACGGGATTAGGATAGAAATTCAAGAATGAAATGGTTCCAGCGGTTACATGCTATATAATAGCCTATGACTTTAGCTTAATATGCATTTTTTATTTTTCTATTGTAGACAGAACTTGATTCCTCGTTACATTGTATATATCAAGAATAATTTAAATGGCTCTCTGAGAACACTTTGGGGACACATTATCAGTTCTGTCAGGACCATACTTGCTTAAGCTAAGCTAAAACAAATCGTGGGAATTTGTTTTGTGCACGTGTTATTGATGACGTCAAGCCTATTATGCATTGATGTGTTTGTCTTATTGAAAGTATTTCCAAATGTACTAATTAGCATGGATTGTTATTTTTTTCACCAATAAAGCTTTTAAAACCGGCCTACAATTACACATTATCATATGATAACTATAAGTAGTGAATTGCAAAACACAAAGACCTACGAATCACTGGTGTTTCTTTATTTGTCGTTAAACAAAGGGTTTATGTAATGCATGAAACCTAACTAGGTTACTGCAAGCACACACACACACACACACACACACACACACACACACACACACACACACACACACACACACACACACACACACACACACACACACACACACACACACACACACATATCTGACACGAATTCGATTCTTACATGTCACCGATCAGCTGGATGACAAATAACCTGCAACTATAAAAAATATATGAATTTCTTTTGATTTATGAAGAGGCAGGTGAAGGTATCAATGCATGCTCTCTCTCTCTCTCTCTCTCTCTCTCTCTCTCTCTCTCTCTCTCTCTCTCTCTCTCTCTCTCTCTCTCTCTCTCTCTCTCTCTCTCTCTCTCTCTCTCTCTCTCTCTCTCTCTCTCTCCAATTAAAACTGAAAAAAAGGAAACAGGCATTACGAAGAATATATAGCAGCAGAAAGAAAATACAATGTCAAAATGTTCTTTAAATACATTAACAGCAAGAAACATATTAGAAGTGGAGTTGGGTTGGGCCACTTTTTAAAAACCTTAAAAGCAACCTTGTGGCAGATGATGTAAGCATGACAAACATGCTGGATAAATACTGTAGTTCAGTCTTCACTACCACTTCCAGGTGGAATTGATATCACAATAGTTGACAAAACGATTGCCACGTCCAGCAGATTTTCATTTTGCATTAAAATTATATAAAATAAAAGGGAGATAATGCATGTATTATCTTCAAAATAATTAAAATAAATTTAAAAAAACATATTGGTACCAAGAAACAAAGAAAAATAAGAATCTATGAAAAATAACCCAAAATACGTGTACAAAATTATTAGCTTATTTAATACTTTTCTTGATTTCTTTGTTTATTAATATTTTCTGTGGTTCCTAAGATTATCATAAATGTTTTCTGATTTATCTAAAATATTTTTATGATGTTTTGTTTCTTATTAAGGAGAAAAAATAATTATTTTGACGTAACATTTTCAGTTTGCTTCAAAATTACATGAAATAAAAGGGAGATAATGCATTTATTATCTTCAAAATAATTCAAATAAATAAAAATAAAAAACCATATAAGTAACAATAAACAAAAATAAATAAGAATCGATGAAAAATAACCGAAAATACGCGTACAAAATTATTAGCTTGTTTTATTGTTTTATTTTTTTATTTTTTTATTAATGTTTTCCATGTTTTCTAAAATTATCATAATTGTTTACTATTTTTTCTAAAATGTTTTTGGTTTTATTTCTTATTAAGGGGAAAAAGTAGTCACATTTTCCAGATATTTTCGAACAATCATATTGAGGTTTTTACCGTATTTACCTAAGTTTTTTTTCTTTTACATCATATACCTGTGGAGCCGGTAGGCATTTATGGAGGCTTTTTTGATCGTCGGCCTCCGCCTGTTAGTGGCTCAGGTTTTAGATTTTTTATAGTGACGCCTCAATTTACTCACGTTTTCTCTAATGAATGCGAGAAAGGCTATTTCCTGCACTGACCCAAATGCATATAACATTGCAAATCCCGTTTGAAGACAGTGTATAGCAGTAGTTTTGGGTAATCTTTGGCCACTCAGCGGTAATACCAAATAAAAGTGGCCAGCAGATATCGGGACTCGAACCCTAGCCCGAACTCATGGTCTATGAATAATTTCAAAAACACATTTTTTTTTACAGGGTGACTGTACCTCCTTACGGTGAACAGCATCGTAAGTTCTATAGTCAGTCTGAATCTCCTCTTTTCCAAACTTTTAAAGAACTTATGGCACCTAGACTCTCAATAATGGATGGCCTTAAAATGGCGTTAGTGAAAACGTATGTATATAATATATATATATATATATATATATATATATATATATATATATATATATATATATATATATGTCACGGGGGGTTTTTTGTTCTCTCTCCCTCCTTACAATATTGTAAGTAAACAATATATTATTATGTAGAACTCGTGATGATAAAACTGTAGGATAAGTACCAGCCTTCCGACACCAACCTCTATTCACTCACCTTCGGAGGCTCTGTATCGCCTAAGTTTTAAATCTAATGTACCCAGAGTGTTTGGCTAAGTAAACAAGTAAGACATACTTCTTTAGTTTATTTAAATAAGTTCACCCTGAAAAAGAAGTCATGATTAAGACTCACACACCATTCACTCGCTACCTGGCTATAAAACTTAATTGTAAGCCTTACGAGTTTCCTTACTCCACTTAAGACCTTCCTCTCTCGAGGAAGTAGTGTGCGCGTGCACGCGTACACACGAGGGGGTGGGCGCGAGCGGGAGTAGGCGCGTAGGTGCAGCGTGGGCGTGGATGTAGCGGCGTGGGTAGCTCCACCGCTTCACAAGACACTCCACTCACCACCACTCTTCCACCTCACTATGCACCGCCGGTTTCTTCTGCAAAGAAACTCCAAGAAACTCCACCTCTCTCCACACAGCTAGACTCAGTCTCTCCACTCACTAGCTAAACTCTGGTAGCTGTACGTGACTCCACTTCACTAGCTCAGCCTCTCCACTCACTAGCTAAACTCTGGTAGCTGTACGTGACTCCACTTCACACAGCAAGACTCAGAGTCACGTGGCAATATGGTTCCTCCATTTCCACTTAACAACTCCACTCTCCACATAAAGGCTCAGTCTCACCCAGACGATTCCTCTCTCTCATGAGGCAGGACATAACCAGACTCCCCTTATAGAGACAACTCCACCTAATCCACCTAGCTAAACTCTGGTAGCTGTACGTGACTCCACTTCACACAGCAAGACTCAGAGTCACGTGGCAATATGGTTCCTCCATTTCCACTTAGCTACTCCACTAGCTAGCTCAGCCTCTCCACACAAAGGCTCCTCCACTCACTAGCTAAACTCTGGTAGCTGTACGTGACTCCACTTCACACAGCAAGACTCAGAGTTACGTGGCAATATGGTTCCTCCATTTCCACTTAGCTACTCCACTAGCTAGCTCAGCCTCTCCACACAAAGGCTCCTCCACTCACTAGCTAAACTCTGGTAGCTGTACGTGACTCCACTTCACACAGCAAGACTCAGAGTTACGTGGCAATATGGTTCCTCCATTTCCACTTAACAACTCCACTCTCCACATAAAGGCTCAGTCTCACCCAGACGATTCCTCTCTCTCATGAGGCAGGACAAAACCAGACTCCCCTTATAGAGACAACTCCACCTAATCCACCTAGCTAAACTCTGGTAGCTGTACGTGACTCCACTTCACACAGCAAGACTCAGAGTCACGTGGCAATATGGTTCCTCCATTTCCACTTAACAACTCCACTCTCCACATAAAGGCTCAGTCTCACCCAGACGATTCCTCTCTCTCATGAGGCAGGACAAAACCAGACTCCCCTTATAGAGACAACTCCACCTAATCCACCTAGCTAAACTCTGGTAGCTGTACGTGACTCCACTTCACACAGCAAGACTCAGAGTCACGTGGCAATATGGTTCCTCCATTTCCACTTAGCTATTCCACTAGCTAGCTCAGCCTCTCCACACAAGGCAACTCCACTAGCTAGCTCCACATAAAGG
>JAPQNM010000038.1:21630042-21642542 GCA_029783475.1 Metacarcinus magister
GATCTTTTATCTGTCTACGTTAAAAGCTGATCCTTTCCTTGGAGGTAACGTATCACACTTTCCTTCTCTCGCGAGTGTCAGACCACTTGATCCTGCTTCGGTTAGAGCCTCTGATGTTAAGGAATAAATTCATATTAAAAAATCTTAGCTCTCTTATCTACTTTCTTTTCATAATAAAAAATTCTTTGTTCAAAATTCGTAGTTTGAGAATGTTTTGTCGCGCTCATCAAAAGGAAATGAACCAAAAGATTGTTTGCTGAAATTAAAACTAGAGTTAAGGACGAGGCGTTAATGAGTGAGTCGCTTTGGCTCTCTAAGGAAGACTTTGATGGTTGTTTTCCATGAACACGAAAAAGAAATACACAGAATTGCTAGCTTCTAATTACTGGCTGCACTTCTAAGTAATGTTATTCTTTTTAATCTCAAAATGAAAAGAAGCGTCTCACACACCATTAAAGATCCTTTCATTAATCTCCCTTTCTTCTGTCCATTTGCCTATCAGCTCCTCTCTCTCCCTCAACACCATTACTGCCGCCCTCTTCCCTTGTGGTCTCCTATTCTGCTCTCCGCCCTTCCTCCTACTTTTCCCTTTGGACCAGAGTCATTATGAATAGCTCTTCCATTTCTTTTTTACGTCTTTGCATCTCGTAGTTCGGTTCTTGCTTTTATTTATTCATAATTCTCATTAAGTGTTTGTTGTGGTGACAAAATCTTGAACAATATTCTTCTTATTCACACGATATATTCCCTTCTTGTCGTACTTTGGTGTTCATTTGAAGCCTTACATTTTTTCTCTCCTTCAAACTGTTCACAACGCCTGAGGAAACAATTATAATTATTTTAGAAACCCTAGAAAACAATAATAAACAAAGAAATCAAGAAAAAATATTAAATAAGATAATTTGGTTCGGGTATTTTCGGTTGATTTTCAAGATAATATATGCATAATCTCTCTTTTCTTTCATATGATTTTAATGCAAACTAAAAAATATTACGTCAAAATAATTTCTCATTTTTAGTTTATTTTCCTTAAGAAACAAAACTTTATAAAAACATTTTAGAAAAATCTACAAACAATTACAATAATTTTAGAAACTATAGAACACATTAATAGATAATGAAATCAAGAAAAAATATTAATAAGCTAATAATATTGTACGCGTAATTTCGTTTATTTTTCATATTCTTATTTTTTTGTTTATTGGTACCAATATGCTTTATATATTTATTTGAATTATTTTGAATTTTAATGTTCCTGTCCTGGCACGCCAATGTTTCTCTGGAAGAGGTGCAACGATTACAGAAAACAACCTTCGTAGTGTTTCTCTTCTCATTTCTCCATTGTATTCAGGAATGCCTCATTACGAACACATTAGCCATTCACGTTTCGTTGACCCTCCCATCACCCTCCACAGACTCATCCAACACTACTCGCTTCCCGGCACAAAGAATAAATCATCTGTTACCAAGCACGCTATGGAGTAGGAAAAATATAAATCCTCGTAGGTGCGTGAGAGGTTGAATTTATCTCTAGTGTCGATTGTTTCTCACTTAGCTTGAATTAATTGCCTCTTAAAATTTTCAGTAACTAAAGTTTCGACACTTCTTTTAATGTTCCTAATGTCCTTTGTGTGAGGAAATCATATTTCAGAGTTTGACTTTGTTTCAAAGTACGAAAAGATTCATGTAATGAGTTACTAAGGTCTTGGAGGTTTTATATTTCACTCACCGTCTCGCATTGTCTCGAAATCGAAAGCGTTTTATGTATTTCTTTTATGCGAGAATGTAATTATTTAGAAACAAAACGGTAAAATAAGTGGGATACTTCACCAATTAAAAAAACTTAATTTTACAAGTTGAATTTCCTTTTCATTGTGAAATTCTACATTTTTAATACGATATGTATTTCTGAGGAAACTATTATGATGTTAACTTTGCAGAGGAATCGATGAAAGACAAGCTTCCGGACCATCATAGGAAGACCCACCAACATTCAGTATTTTCTCGTGGGCTGAGACGGCTACTGTAAGGCGTGACCGAACAAGAACGATTATAAACGAGAAAAAAATTAAGAGAATGACCATTTATCAACGAGACTAAACAATGGCAAGAAAGATAAAAGATGCATGCGATTAATCTGGACTCTTGCACGCAAAGAAACACTTACACAAGAGAAAAATGGATGATAACTTTTTCCACCAAAACATACCAAGAAATAATAGCAGTGTCGAAAGAACTAAAAGATGAGGAAAGGAAAAAAAATGTAGAAGCAATTCCAGCAATAACTTACGTGGCATCCGCACCCTCATCTGGCCAAGGGTTCCCTGGGGCTTAACTACACTAACAATAACTTTACCGACCTTATAATTCATCATGAAACTTACTGTTACACATTGTGGTCTTATCTATTGCTTTCTGGAAGACCCAACAAGAGACAGTGCTGATGGTCTGGTCTTGAACACGTTACAATACTTAACGAGACAGCAAGTGGCGTGTTGGCAGGTCACAACCTTAGTTGGAGCTCATTGGTTCACCATCGAACTGGAACCTTCACCCAAATGAAGGGTAGCGGCATAGGAAAAGTGTAATCACGGGATACAGACATACAAGACACCGTAATCACAACCACGTTTGAAAGGATTGCCTTCAATAAATGATATTTACCTAACCTAATACTTCAACAATCCTGAAACCGTCACTCTGTAATAAAACATAAATATGTATATTTATAAGACTATCGGGATGGCTTTTGATGGCTATTTCTTAAACATTTCCTCATACAAGGAAAACTAACTCAACAAATAGGATAAGTGAACAAAATGTGGATTAATGCGACTCGTAAACGAAGGCAGAGAGAAATAAAGTAATACATATATCAACAACCAATAACGACACTCATAGTTTAAACGAAAAGGAAATTTGCTTATGCGAAACGTAAAGAAAGAACTTCATGGGAAAAAATAAATAGAGACTGATAAAAGTAAGGTAATGATCACGCAAACCCGCTCGGGCAGTCAGGCAAACAGAGAGCAACATGGTGTGGGAATTATAATACTAGAAAAATAAAACTACGGCGTCGCAGTTGCAGGATCTGAATCTGAACCGGGAAGACTCGAATATTGTTTTGCAGAAGGTTGCGTCTGTTTGGCGGCAGCCTTTTGTAGCAGCGGTATTGTGCGGCGACAGTATTTTCCCCGTGTCCTTTTCAGTCGTGTAAAATGTGGAACTACTATTGAAGGGTGCAACAAGGAACGTCTATGTGTGTTTCTGTGTGTGTGTGAGGGGTGGGGGGGGATGTAGGCGGTGGCCTGTAAGACATCTTTTGTTCTTAGGAAACTATATAAATTCCTAATTTCTAATGTGTATCAAACATGGATATTCACGCAATTAAGTTATTTACGGTCATGTTTGTGATACATTCTCTCTCTCTCTCTCTCTCTCTCTCTCTCTCTCTCTCTCTCTCTCTCTCTCTCTCTCTCTCTCTCTCTCTCTCTCTCTCTCTCTCTCTCTCTCTCACGCTCACATTTCCAGCACAATTATTTCAAATGAACTGTATAACGTAATCTCTGGTGAACATTGATAGCAGTAGGAAATTGAGTTGACGTTCTTAAACCTTTCTCACCTGACACTTTTGGACTCAAGATAAAAGGCGATCCATGAGTTATCACTACAACCTCGTATGCAAAAGTTAGGTTGCCGGTCTTTTTTTTTTCTTGTCCTCACGTCCAAAAGTGGACAAACTCTTGCACTTCTTTGATGATTTTTTCATTTTGTTTTTGTTTTAGACACAAAACTCTGTCAAAGACGCAATAACGCTTATATATATATATATATATATATATATATATATATATATATATATATATATATATATATATATTTCTCTCAACCCGCGTGTAGCCTTAGCTCCAGCACATTGGCGTTCCTGCCTCCTTCACCGCTGCGCTGAGGAGGAAGTAACCTTTCTTCAGGAAGGACAAAGTTACCTACTTGCGTCTCAAGAGTCTCTCCAGACACATTTAAACTTTTTGCTGTGTCAATATGATCCAGCTAGAGAGGAAGGCTGGCTCGGTGATGCTACCATGACTACTTATCGGCCTAATGATGTTTTTTTTACTTTCCTTCGTATTCTTCATTATCGGTAACTATATGGATAAATATGTTACAGAATACCAAAAGGATATACTTATATTAAAGGTATATGACATGTAACAGTCTACTCTGTAAAATCACCACACTTTCATCTTTTAATATAAAATTTTATGAATTCTCTGCTTCATCCCCGTAATCATAAGCCTTCCAACTACTGTTTTGCTTAATAAATCTTCATGGAAACAGTTGACAGACCATTGTATGATCGCATGTACTTTATAAATTAACAGTGGTTGGGGGTCAGCCGTGTTTCTCAATTGGTTTTATTCCATGGTTTATCTGTTGATTCGGCCTTCGTCACTATAAGTTTCTTACTTTTTTTTAACGCTTATCCAACAACAGAAGTGCACATAAATCTTCCAACGAAAATATACGCCCAATTTTTCTCCTTTTCCTGTCGCAAAACAATTTGTTAAAAATAAATAAATCACCAATATCAAGATGACGCTTTATTGATCCTTTACTCACAGAGAAATATTTGTCTTCATCAAACATTTATATGCAGCCGTCATACCCACTGTCATGCTAGCAAAAGACAAATATGCAGAGTTCACGAATAGTCTATAGGAATGCAGGATGCTCGCCCCACTATACTAATTCTTAAAAAAAAAAAAAAAACTTCCACACTCCCCTTATTCATGGACCATTCACACATATGTACCACTTTTTGTTACCTTGCCCTTCCTTTGTTTTGATTAACTTCAACAATTCCTTATCAGCATCAACCTCTACCTCTTACTTTCCTCCACCTCAGTCATCGTCAGGATTTTCACGTTCCATACATAGCCTTGTACGATCATCTGTATTTATCTGAACTATGGGACGAAATAGCCTATGGATAAAAGTAATATTAGATTAATAAATGCTATCTTAGTAATACCTTCAGCGTTAGGGGGAGAATTTCTAAACTAATTTGAGAAGAAAAAAAAGTATGTTGAACCATTCCAGGATTCAAAGTGGTAATGAGAAATGAAAATAGAATAGAAGAAAAGAAGAAAAGAAAATGAAAATGCAGACCGAACTATTTTCATGCGCATTCATAATGCCAAAAATGTTTTACCCAGCAAAATGCAACATACCTTTCCTCTCCGTGATTGCTCAATATCTCTACAAGCGAGTAGCAGGGCCTGTCAACACTGCCCTTGAAGACGAGGAATCCTACATATGGACTCTAGTCTCTCCTTATTCAAAATTTTGTCATTGTAATGTGTAAAACGTAGTTACACTTCAGATCGTACAGGGTAGTTTTAGATCCATGCGAGTCTCAGACGGCACAAATTTGCCAAACCGTACCCGAGACTTTTGATGTTAAAAGACGACTGAGCTTTTACAAATAACAAGAATATTGTAAAAATGTCACCAAAGTTGTTAATATCTTAGAAATATAGTTTTTCAGATGATAAATCGGTTTAAATGTTGCTGAAATGCCTTGAAGTTGTTAAAATTGCAAGACTATTCAAATAGGACCGGAAGTCTTTAAACATTGTTGGAAGGTTTGTAAAATTGTATGAGGCTTTTCAAAACTAAAGTACGATGAAACTGTTACATCTCTGGAACACTGAGCCAGGTGGAGAAGCATCCAGTTCCTCTCGCGCCAAGATGAAATGGAAATTATAGTAACTAGTTTATACCAACAAACTGCTGGGTAATTAAAAATAAGGGTATGATGCATTAATTAGCTACTTAAAAGCAACTACAAATGTGCATGCATGCATTATATATAAATACTCACATGGAAGGATAGTTACAAATAGGAGATGGAAATTTTTTTTTTTAAACTAAAAAATACGGATGTTGAGGGAGAATTAGAATAAATAATTCAAAGTTATCGATCACATCTCATTGAATATTTATCAGCGCCACTCAAACTTTGCGCGGAACCCAGACCTCCTCGCGGCCTCACCAAGAACCAAGAGAAATGGCAAAACAGGTAAAGGCAAGTTACTAGTGTGCATTATTAGTACATAACTGGGAATGCATGCGCGCGCGCGTCTCTCTCTCTCTCTCTCTCTCTCTCTCTCTCTCTCTCTCTCTCTCTCTCTCTCTCTCTCTCTCTCTCTCTCTCTCTCTCTCTCTCTCTCTCTCTCTCTCTCTCTCATACATTGACATATCAAACTCACGGCCATGAATATTGTTAGGAAAAAGGAATTCAATATATATTCATAATTTCTCTTAACACCCCATTTGTCTGTCCACCTCTACCGTGTTATGCAGTGACAGAACCATTGTTGTAGCAATTTTTAAAGAATCCACTGAAATTCACCCGTTTCGTTGGTCCTCGATAAGTTTCTCTTGATTTAAAACGTTCCCCAGACCCCCTGATCTCGTTTACTGACAACGTAAAACACCAGAGTTATGGGCGGCAATATTGCTGTATCAAGTTTTGCTGTTCCTCTACTCCCTCCCACTTTCATTAATCAACATAATCTTCTTTCTTCCTCTCCTCCCGCGTCTTTTCTTTCCCAATATACGGTGGCATATATTTACCTTTCTCAAACACATCAAAAACATCAATATAATGAATCTATTTCTTTGGAATATATATATATATATATATATATATATATATATATATATATATATATATATATATATATATATATATGTATGTATATATATATATATATATTTCTTCTATACCACGACTGCTTAACCCGTGAGGGTATGGCATAGACCATTGCTGATCTCATTGAGGAAAAAACCGAGACACGCACACAAACATACACACACACACACACACACACACACCACACACACATAAAGGAGGATAGGATTCCTAGCCTTCCGCTCCTGCCGGGATTGCAAGGTCACAAACCCTCGGCTTACTCTCGTACCCATGTACTACTAGGTGAGCGGGGGTTACAGCGTTTAAGAAAATAAACTCGTTTCGTCTTCACCCGACCCGGGATTCGAAACCAGGACCTCTCGGTTCAGTTGAACCGAACGAGCTAACCACTATACCAACGTGCCGCTATATATGTATGTATGTATGTATATATATATATATATATATATATATATATATATATATATATATATATATATATATATATATGCAGTACATGAAACACAAGATAACACGATCACCTCGCTTTCCACACCTTACCTGTTAGTGAAGTTCCGAGAACAGGGCAGGCAAACTGAACGCTCTTGTGGGTTCTTTGTTATGTATAAAAATAACTTTGTTCTATTGTCTAATTTCAGTGTTTTGAAGTTCACGCGTAATAAGATAATGGAAAAGTATTGATATAGCAAGCATTGTTCGGAATTTAGCTATGTCATTTATGTTATAAGTCTCACTATCCACTGTTTGACAAGTTAACACGGTCTAAAGTGGCTGGACGGTGTAGAGACGTGCTCACACTCCGGCCTCACTCGGAACACTGAACCATTATACAGGTGCGTGCTTACTTATATGAGCAGGCTGGCGGCGTTTGGCAGCCACCTCTCTTCATCCTTCCCTTCCACTATCCTTCACAAACACTGCTCCAGAAATCTATCAAGGGCTTCGATGAGGTAGTAGCCATCCAACTCTTTCCCTTCGATGTAATTTCAGTGGGTAATTATTATTCATCTTCTCCATTTGAATTATCCGCGCACCGTAACCTTAGACAACATGGGTGCCTGGAAGGAAGGAAGCAAGCAGGGTCAAGGGTGGAGAGGGAACGTCACGTAGAAGATATTGCTATTAGTATACAAGCAAAACACAGTTATAGTTTGACAGTAGCACACAAATACGCATCTAAGACTTTATTTGTTTTCTCTCTCTCTCTCTCTCTCTCTCTCTCTCTCTCTCTCTCTCTCTCTCTCTCTCTCTCTCTCTCTCTCTCTCTCTCTCTCTCTCTCTCTCTCTCTTCCCCTACCCCCCACTAACCTTCCAGGATGTACAAGAGGGTCTGCTTCTCCTCGCCTCCCCTCGCAGTTTGTTGGCACAGTAAACAGGGTCGTGGTTCAGACTACAACGTGCAAAATACATTACTGCGAACTGAACGACCCCGTGAGTGAGATTTTTCTGTCATTCCATCCACCACTACATGCAACTACGAAAAAATATAGTCAAGGCAAACCAACCATCGTTGTATCAAGTGGTTACATGTACTATTCGATGTTAGTGCATTCTTTTTTATTTTTTTTTTCATTTTTTTTGGTAAGCAATTGTAGCGTGTTAAAGGGCAACACGCACATATCTGGCAAACAACAGTGCATGATTTTTGCCACTTCCATTCCATTCACGTTCATTTCGAAGTCCGGTTTCGGGTCTACAAGGTGACCGCTTACACGCGAATCGGTTCCACGAATACTTCCTGATCTCCACGCTTACTTCCCTCCATCCGTTTCACTTTTCCCCCCTCCATTTCACTTCACTCTTCTGGTATTGCGGCGCGATGAAATATATCAATGAAACAATTGTTCAACCACTACTGTAAACTCCACTTCATTATTAAAGATTTAAGGAATCAAGGGATTCTCTAAGAAAGAAGAAACGTCCAATTCTAAAATTTCCATAGGCACTTTACTGATTATTTCCGTATCAATGTGTTTTATTTGTTCATGTTCGTCGTGCATGACAACGTTTTCATTTTTTTTTTAGCCTATATTCATCTCTTCATTATGCTTTACGATCATCACTTCCTTCATTTCTCGTTCTCATCGATATATGCATTGTCAATCACAACTTTGATGACCATGATGCAAATTGCAACACCGTTATAGTGGCGTAACCCAAAGGTATACATATTCCGAGTCCAGGTGAAGGGGAAGACTAGAAGAAAAAAAATACTGACTCACTCATAACTCTAGTTTTGTATGTCACAACGCCGTCCTCTTTACAATTTAGGGTGTTGATGCGGATACATTACAAAAGTCTTACTCATTAAACACAACTAGCCCGGACGGAGATAGTGTGTCCAGCCTCCAGGAAAACTACTAACAATGTTATGTATTCAAATTGATGTTTAGCTGCTGTTTATTACGTGTCAGCTTTCAGTTCCTTTGACTGAATCATACATTTCTTTTAAACATTTATTTTGATGACTTTTCAACTTCACGAACACTAGAGTGAGAGGTGAAGTAATGACATTCCCTCGTTTGAATAGCAATCATAGAACCTACATGTCATATAATTCATGTAGGACCAAATACATATTTGCACCGATATTTAGCTTAAC
Organism: Metacarcinus magister; assembly: GCA_029783475.1. Taxonomy (NCBI): domain Eukaryota; kingdom Metazoa; phylum Arthropoda; class Malacostraca; order Decapoda; family Cancridae; genus Metacarcinus; species Metacarcinus magister. The sequence continues at coordinate 21,639,363 of JAPQNM010000038.1, forward strand.
CTAACCTGACCTAACCTAACCTAACCTTTGCCTGAAATAAAAGATCAATACTTTTTTTTTCAATTGTAAGGAAGCATTCATGTAGTGGATTCATGGATCGTCAGTAACGTGAATTCCATTGTTTCTTGTAAATAATGCAAACTATGAATCGAACCAACCAACCACGTGGCTATATAAAAACAAAAAATAAATATATCGATAAAACCTGCTAGTATCTCTACACCACTGCATCGGACTAGTTGGCTTTCTTGTATTGAATTATTTTCGTTTACCTTGGTACATTAAGGCAGTCGAACGTTGTAACATAGAATGAAGAAAAAGTAAGCAATTATTATGCACCATCACCTATGTCAAGAAGGACAACGCATGCCGATGATAACTGATTTTAACAGACAGACACAGAGACAAACGCTGAGGCAAGACGGTTCTATATTGCGAGTGAAGCGTCGCAGATGGAGTTTGGGTGGGATATTGCAGGCTAATTTCATGCTAGAATATATTGGATGTGTCTGCATGCTGCACTCCATGGCTTCCCTGTCGCACTAGCACAGGGAAGGCGCCGTGAATCATCAGCTGTGGTCCCTCTGCGCTCGATCCTCCCTTGTCTCTCCTCACACAGCACGGGTGGACTACTGAGGTGTCATCCACGAAATACAATGTTGGGGATAGATAGTGAACTAGACTGGCAGCGGGTGTGCAAGATTTGTTACTGGCTGGTTGGTGGCGGTGAGAGGAGAGGAGAGGAGACTGTCACACCACACGCCTTCCTCCTTCATTACACGTTGGTCTACTGAACCACCCAGGCACCACATCCTTGTCCTTTACACGGTCCACTCAACTCTGTAACCATTGTTCAATCACCACTATCATCCACATCCTCCATCTCCTTGCTTAACCACTACTCATTCCCATCCTTCACCGCTTATTACCACAACCATCACTACCCAAGGGTGCATTTACCACTCAACCGCCCACTTGTTACGATACATTACCTGCACCATTAAATAAAAAATAGATAGCTAAAACTTGCGTGATATTATGCGTTAATTAACAATATCTGGTGAAATTTCTTAACTATATAGCACGGCAGTAAGAAGATTTACACTCACGCTTTTTCATGGCCAGTAACTTCACTCAAAAAATCTGCGAACCATTATGTGGTAGTACCTTCAAACTCAATTTTGGAACACGCACACACAACAGTCTACATTTTCTTATTTACTGCAACACAAATCAAACTAGTTTCCTTCCTGGTCGCAAATAGCAGTGTCTAAAATTCCTATGATCTACAACTATCTTTTTATTTTCATCCCCCATCAATATTCTTTTTAACCTTCCTCTACCCCCAAAAAAATATATTGTCTAGACTGTTATCTTTCTAATACAACAATCACTTCAAATATAAAGTTTACACATATTTCACGAAGAGCTTTGTAAAATTCAACAAACAATAAAAAGAGTGTGTCGTCGCGCCGTGACGGTCCGTCCCTTAGCCCTTAGCCCATGACCCTTGCCTTGGTGGGTGTGCGTTGAGCTGCAGTGGCCTTCACGCTCACAGGACCGTATCGGCACAAGCTGCTCAGCACAAACTGCCCGTGAAAGCGAGTTTGGTTTTGTTGCAACACATTCTCTTTCACGTAAAAAGACTCAGATAATAAGAACGCTGAAGTCAGGGAAATGGGATGGGTCTCACACGCACCCAAGCACGCAAGAAAATATATTACAGTAAGAAGGAATTAGTGTAAATGTATTAGTAATAATAATGCTGATGATGATGGTGGTACTACTACTAGTACTTCTACTACTATTACTACTACTACTATTTCTAATAATAATAACAATAATAGTAATAATAATAATAACAATAATAATAATAATAATAATAATAATAATAATAATAATAATAATAATAATAATAATAATAGCAATGATAATAATAATAGTAAGTTTGCAATAATGCAATATCATCGTCCATCTGTATAATACAATACAGTTTAATATTGTAATTTCGACGGTGTGCAAAGCTTAGGATACAGGGATTCAGACTTTGTAGTCAAATTAGTTAACATGTCAGAAAAATATGTTCTAAGTGAGCGTTTGTATACAGTGGCTTCTTACAGTCTTCTTGGCAATACGTTTATATCAAGATCCATATATATATATATATATATATATATATATATATATATATATATATATATATATATATATATATATATATATGGATCCATATGTATATATGGATCTTGCGTTTATATAAGTTAATTTCGTATATTTGGATTTTAGAAATACATGAAGCTATTAATAATAAAATGCATGTTGTAGTTAAAAGTAATTGGTGCAAAACAAACCTCTGAAACACATACACGGGGAAAAATACATAGTCTATTTAGCGAATTTTCCCCGCCTCGAACCCACTGATGTTGTGGCTCACGAACTTTAAAGGGTGCCGCTGCCCACGTCCCTAGGTCTTGAGGTCTTGTGGTAACGTAACGTCTGAACATTTTTTTTATTAAATAATTCATGATAAGTCTCGTTAATAGTAAAATTTAATTAAGAAACACTTTTACAATATCGTAAAATTTTTCGTCCCATAAGAGTGAAGATAATTGCTATATTGCAGCCTCTGGTGAGCAGGAGAGGCCTCACACTATCTGAGCGACCACCCTTACGGAGCGTCCGGCAATATCTGCAGGAATGTGCGTCATTTCGCCAAACTTCCGAAGGTGATGGAACAATGAAATACTTTATGAGAAAATTACATTGTCATTAAATTAAAAATACGTGGGCACGGTGGCAAGACAGGCAGACAGAGCCTTGAGGGGACGGCAGGCATCGATGGTGGCACTGGCAGAGCTAAAACTAACGAGCCATTTCAGAAGTCATGGCAGTGGTGGTAGACAGAAAATATAGAAATAGAAGACCAACAAATATTTTCATCACACTTACGTAATTTATGTCTATTCACTTATCAAGCTGTACTATCACATTCATGACACACACACACACACACACATACACACACACATACACACATACACACACACACACACACACACACACACACACACACACACACACACACACACACACACACACACACACACGTGATTTTTAATGTATCAGATGACGTAATTCCCTTGTTTGATGGACCGGTATTATTTTACATCTTCACCACAA
>JAPQNM010000038.1:21655042-21667542 GCA_029783475.1 Metacarcinus magister
CTTTATTACTACTCTGCGCTCCGGTACACTCGGGCGTGAATAACTAGTGGTTAAACCTCTAGGCACAAGGTTACCACACAAACACTTACCTTCTCTCAGCTTTCAGCTCCAGGTGTTTACCTAAGGTACTAAGGTTGGACTTCATAGAGTGAGACACAGTAAAAGCTTACGTTATTTTATTAATTGAATACAGGAAAAACACACAACCTATCTGAACAGCCTAGCTAAAGTGAGGTTAACGTGAGGTTTACGGAAATTACGTGTCTCGGCGCCACGCGGCTCGGCTTACGGTTATTTACCTTTAGTGCTGCGTCTGCCGGCCATTCGGTAGCGACTCCCGCAATGATTATCAGCCGAGCTCAGCCAATCACAACGCCGCGTACCTCCAGCCGAGCATAGATGGCATCGATATGTCGGCTGATGCTCCAGAGCATCAGCCGAGGGGACTGGGACTGAGACTGGGGGTTGTTTGTTTACATTTTGCAAGCCGACCAGAGGAAGTAGCCGCAGAATCTTAGATTTCCACTGTCGGAGACGTTTAAGCTAATTTTCTTATCTGTCAGAGACTGAGGTTCACCCAGGAACAATGCACTAAGATCCTTTGAAGTTATAGAATAAGTAATTATGACAGTGAAGTCAATACATTCGTATATATGATGAAGTAAGACGTTGTTTAATATCGCCGTCTCGGTAATAAGGAATTCGTCTTACAACAGACGGTCAAGAAACGCCCTAAGACCCGACTATCTATTAATAACACAACACCTACTGTACCTAACTGTCTATATACAGATAGAGGTGACATAAAATAACAGACTTGATAGGAAAATACCTTAATTATATCTGACATGTAAGTATTAACCTCGGGAGAAGACACTAATGTTATCTCCATATTATTCCTGAGCTACTTTCATTTTCAATTTTTACACAGCGCAGTCTCCCAAACCTGTACATACTTGTATTCATTAATGTATATGGATTTATGTCTTGAATGTTTGTTTATAATCTAAGATAATCTAATCTATTGTATTTACAAGTCAATAAATTTTCTTGGTTTTCTATCATGTTTACCTTAAAAACATTATTTTCCAAGTAAATTACAACAATAATTTGATATGAATACTGAGATGGTTTGGACACCTGAAAAGACTGGGTCAGTTGCCAAGCTCATTAAATGTATTCGAAACTGCTGGTAAATCTACATAACTACTGCTCGGACGATATCAATAGAAATATGAAGTCCTACATACTATACATAGTGTACTTAACACATTTGTGAAGGTTTCAGGTGGTGCTCGTCATTATAATAAAATATAAGCCATAAGGTATCCGGTAAATTTTTCGAAATCAATTGCTCGACAGTAAATTACTCGAAAAATAATATCTCGAACAATCAATTGTTCGAAAGGTAGATTGCTCGAAAAAAGTAGTTTAATGAATAATATCCAAAAATAAGATAAAGAAATACAACTTTATTATTGTTAATTGAACAGTTAAAATCAAGAACGGGTACATTTCTATTTAGGTTAGGTTAGTATTTAGAGCAATTTACTGTTGAGCAATTGATAGTTTGAGAAATTATTTCTCGAGCAATTGATTTCGAGTAATTGACTTAGAGAAATTGACTTAGATTCAGGCTTTAATATGGCAATCCGGAAAAAAATTTTAAGTGAAATGCCTAACTTTTGGGTAATGAAAAGCTTATATAACCGAACCTAACCGAGCCAAACCGTACCCAACCAAACCTAATTTAACCATAACCTAATGTAACCTAACCATAACCAGTATTATTTTACATCTTCATTAGAATGCTCTAGAGAATTCAGGGTTGTATTTTTGCATTACCTGTTGCATTTTGAAAAGGTTTTCTTAATTAAAATTCCGTCGCAAATTCTTAGTTTGTGAGATATTCAATGTTTTCTGTGAGACCTCTTCGAAAAGTAAAGTTTAGTTTGGTTTGAACAAGGTTCTGTTATTTGTCAATGTAGGTTAAGGTTTGGTTAATTTATGTTATGTTATGTAAGGTTCAGGTAAAGATTCGGAAGACGACCCAGATTGATTTTTGGACAAAGCAAATTTTTTCTGATAGATTTTGATGTGTTTTGAATTAATCTGATGTTTATTTGTTATGCCAGGAAATTTTTTTTCCCCAAGGTAAAAATTGACACAAAAAAGTCAGATTAATTCAAAACCATCAAAATCAATAGGAGAAAAATTGCTTTAAGTAAACTTAATTAAACCTAAGCAAACCTAATTAAGCCTAACCTAACTAAATCTACCCTTACATAACCAAACCAGGTAAAGATTCGTAAGATGACCCACTCGATATCTCACTCCCTTTGTAATGCACTGCAAATTCAACCTCAGATACTTGTTCAGATAGGTTAGGTTAGGTTTAATTAGGTTTCCTTTGGTTAAGTTAGGTTTAATTAGGTTTGCTTAGGCTTACTTAAAGAAATTTGTTCTCTTATTGATTTTGATGGTTTTGAATTAATCTGACTTTTTTGTGGCAATTTTTACCTTGGGAAAAAAATGCATGGCATAGCAAACAAACATCAGATTAATTCAAAACACATAAAAATTTATCAGAAAGAAATAGTTTTGTCCAAAAAACAGACTGGGTCGTCTTTCAAATCTTTACCTAGGTTAATTTAGAAGCTATTAAATGTTCTCTATGACCAACAATAGGAAGTTGGACGCGTTGCAGACAATTTATTTCGGTGAAGATGTAAAATTCTACCCCCTAACATAACTTGAAAGATGCTTTACCAGCTAAGTAATGGTTAGCACCGCCTGAAACCTTTACAGATGTGTCAAGTACACTAAGTATAGTATGTACGACTTCATATTTATATCGATATCGTCGAAGCAGTAGTTATGCAGAAATACCAAACTATTTACTGACAATCATTGTATTTTGTCTTCCCCCAAGAACCCCGCATTCCCACAGGTCCCCAGAATTGTTCGGGGTTGATGGGGATGTCTTATTAGATATGCATTTGCGACGAAAATGAATGTCAAAATCGTTCAAAATGGATCAAAATTTATACGAAAAGTGTGTTATTTACATCCAAGTGCATTGGGAGGAACTAGAAATTTACTAGCCACACTATCATCTACGCACTATCACCACGCTCACAGGAGTTTACGGCTTCTTTTATTTCCTCACATCTTCAAGCTATCTAAATACTGCATTTACTGCGGCTATAATTGCTCCAGACTCTATTATATGTTAATCAGTAAGTTTTTTCCACGGCAATAAGGGTGCCCACGAAAAGGGTGCGCCACCATCTTGGATCAGTCAGCTGATCATCACAACATGGAAAACACATCGACGTGCACGGTGTCCTTTATCGTTCAGTTGCCGAAATCTGCACCACTCCCCCCGCTGAACTCGCCCGTAGCTGCTCCTCGTTTGGTAGCGACTCCCGCAAGGATTATGAGCCGAGCTCAGCCAATCACAACGCCGCTTTTCTCAAGCCGAGCATCGATGTTTTATAGTAGCCACAGAATCTTAGATTTCCACTGTCGGAGACGTTAAAGCTAATTTTCTTATCTGTCAGAGACTGAGGCTCAACCAGGAACAATGCAATAAGATTCTTTAAAGTTATAGAATAAGTAATTAAGACAGTGAAGTCAATACATTCGCATATATGATGAAGTAAGACGTTGTTTAATATCGCCGTCTCGGTAATAAGGAATTCGTCTTACAACAGATAGTCAAGAAACGCCCTAAGACCCGACTATCTATTAATAACACAACACCTACTGTACCTAAATTCTATATACAGATAGCGGCGACATAAAATAACAAATTTGATAGGAAAATACCTTAATTATATCTGACATGTAAGTATTAACCTCGGGAGAGGACACTAATGTTATCTCCATATTATTCCTGAGCTACTTTCATTTTCAATTTTTACACAGTGCAGTCTCCCAAACCTGTACATACTTGTATTCATTAATGTATATGGGTTTATTTCTTGAATGTTTGTTTATAATCTAAGATAATCTAATCTATTGTATTTACAAGTCAATAAATTTTCTTGGTTTTCTATCATGTTTACCTAAAAAGACATTATTTTCTAAGTAAATTACAACAATAATTTGATATGAATACTCAGATGGTTTGGACACCTGAAAAGACTGGGCGAGTTGCCAAGAATGATGTACAATGCTGGGATCACCTTCTGGGTAACGTAATCCTTCAGTTCACACTTAGAAAACAAATATATGAAAACATAAAGCTCATTAAATGTATTAAAAACTGCTGGTAAATCTAAACAAATATATGAAAACATAAAGCTCATTAAATGTATTCGAAACTCTACATAACGACTGCTCGGACGATATCAATAGAAATATGAAGTCCTACATACTATACATAGTGTACTTAACACATTTGTGAAGGTTTCAGGTGGTGCTCGTCATTATAATCAAATATAGGCCATAAGGTATCCGGTAAATTTTTTACAATCAATTGCTCGACAGTAAATTACTCGAAAAATAATATCTCGAACAATCAATTGCTCGAAAGGTAGATTACTCGAAAAAAGTAGTTTAATGAATAATATCCAAAAATAAGATAAAGAAATACATCTTTAGTATTGTTAATTGAACAGTTAAAATCAAGAACGGGTACATTTCTATTTAGGTTAGGTTTTTATTTAGAGCAATTTACTGTTGAGCAATTGATAGTTCGAGCAATTGATTTCGAGTAATTGACTTAGAGAAATTTACCTAGATTCAGGCTATAATATGGCAATCCGTGTGGGTGAAATGCCTAACTTTTGGGTAATGAAATATAAAAAGCTTATATAACCAAACCTAACCGAGCCAAACCATACCTAACCAAACCTAATCTAACCATAACCTAATGTAACCTAACCATAACCAGTATTATTTTACATCTTCATCAGAATGCTCTAGAGAATTCAGGGTTGTATTTTTGCATTACCTGTTGCATTTTGAAAAGGTTTTCTTAATTAAAATTCCGTTGCAAATTCTTAGTTTGTAAGATATTCAATGTTTTCTGTGAGACCTCTTCGAAAAGTAAAGTTTAGTTTGGTTTGAACAAGGTTCTGTTATTTGTCAATGTAGGTTAAGGTTTGGTTAATCTAGGTTATATTATGTTAGGTTCAGGTAGAGATTCGGAAGACGACCCAGTCTGTTTTTTGGACAAAGCAAATTTTTTCTGATAGATTTTGATGTGTTTTGAATTAATCTGATGTTTGTTTGTTATGCCAAGCAATTTTTTTTCCCCAAGGTAAAAATTGCCACAAAAAAGTCAGATTAATTCAAAAACATCAAAATCAATAGGAGAAAAATTGCTTTAAGTAAACTTAATTAAACCTAAGCAAACCTAATTAAGCCTAACCTAACTAAATCTACCCTTACATAACCAAACCAGGTAAAGATTCGTAAGATGACCCACTCGATATCTCGCTACCTTTGTAATGCACTGCAAATTCAACCTCAGATACTTGTTCAGATAGATTATGTTAGGTTTAATTAGGTTTGCTTTGGTTAGGTTAGGTTTAATTAGGTTTGCTTAGGCTTACTTAAAGAAATTTGTTCTCTTATTGATTTTGATAGTTTTGAATTAACCTGACTTTTTTTGTGGGAAAAAAAATGCATGGCATAACAAACAAACATCAGATTAATTCAAAACACATCAAAATTTATCAGAACAAAATAGTTTTGTCCAAAAAACAGACTGGGTCGTCTTCCGAATCTTTACCTAGGTTAATTTAGAAGCTATCAAATGTTCTCTATGACCAAAAATAGAGTTTGACGCGTTGCAGACAATTTATTTCGTAAACAGACGCCATTATGGTGAAGATGTAAAGTTCTATTCCATAACCTAACCTAACATAACTTGAAAGATGCTTTACCAGCTAAATAATGGTTAGCACCGCCTGAAACTTTTACAGATGTGTTAAGTACACTATGTATAGTATGTACGACATCATATTTATATCGATATCGTCAAAGCAGTAGTTATGCAGAAATACCAAACTACTTACTGACAATCATTCTATTTTGTCTTCCCCCAAGAACAATGCATTCCCACAGGTCCCCAGAATTTTGGGGGGTTGATGAGGATGTCTTATTAGATATGCATTTGCGACGAAAATGAATGTCAAAATCGTTCGAAATGGATCAATATTTATACGAAAAGTGTATTATTTACATCCAAGTGCATTGGGAGGAACTAGAAATTTACCAGCCACACTATCATCTACGCAATATCACCACGCTCACAGGAGTTTACGGCTTCTTTTATTTCCTCACATCTTCTAGCCATCTAAATACTGCATTTACTGCGGCTATAATTGCTCCAGACTCTATTATATGTTAATCAGCAAGTTTTTTCCACAGCGATAAGGGTGCCCACGAAAAGGGTGCGCCGCCATCTTGGATCAGTCAGCTCAACACGACCACATCGACGTGCTTGCTGTCCTTTAGCGTTCAGTTGCCGAAATCTGCTCCCCCCCCCCTCCCACCCCACTGAACTCGCCCCTGGAGAAGAGATGGATGCCTTTCCCTGGTCCTTCTCGTCCTTCTGTGTCGACACGAAGGTTCCGTACAGTCCCTCATGTCGCCTCTTACAGCACCTTTTCCGTGAAGCTTTCGGTCGCCATGTGGGTCGGTCCCGCCTCGCTCGCCAGCCTTCGGCTGCTCGCGTACAAAAACCAGGCCTGCAGGGGAGAGAGGGAGCAGCTCGCTCCCTCTCTGCCTCCCTCGCTCGACCTGCTACGACCGGTAGACTCCGCCCCTTCTCGTCGCTATACTCTGTACAAAAATTGAAGGCGGAGGAGCCCCTCCTACGGGAGTAAGAAGCTGGCCATCACTACATCGTGGTAGATGATTGGTTGACAGTGACAGGCTGAGTGTCGTGAAAAATTAGACACCTGAAATCACTTCATTGTTTCCTTAATATTTCCTTGTATGAAGTCTTATACTTCAAAAAGGAGATTAAAATGTCATCGTGAATAAATTTGCTAACAATAAGTACCAAAATATATCAGTTTAATGCGATCTGGAAGGCAATAATGAATGATGGAAAGAAAAAGTTGTAAATAAACTGAGCGACAGTGGTAGCTAAACGGGCCATGATACAGCCCCCGGTCACCAAAGGATGGAGGATTATAAGGCCTGACCTCTGGTCTCAAGAGAGAGAGAGAGAGAGAGAGAGAGAGAGAGAGAGAGAGAGAGAGAGAGAGAGAGAGAGAGAGAGAGAGAGAGAGAGAGAGAGAGAGCCAACTATTTTTTTTATAGTTGGCTGTCTTTTGGCGTCAGGGTCAACCTGCGTCGCGTCTGGCTCGACCCAGGAAGCTCCTACTCTCTTGTGACGTCAGGGGCCAAGCTGCATCGCGACTGGCTCCACGCACGGCACGGTGCGACCCGGAAGCTCCGCCCATTCTCGGAACGACAGGCCAAGCCAACTCACGAGGGTACTAAGCCTATCTGGAATTTTGTGGTTTCCAAGCAGGTGCGGCTACACCAACCGGATACTCCAACTCCAACTCGCAGTCAAAGTCTCTTAAAAGTGTGACGTCACGCAAGAGCTGCTGCTATCTTTCTATATGGTAGCTACCAGAGGATGATATTATGGGAATTACGGCTTTCTCCATTGATATTAATTATATCTTACACTATCACACGCATATTTAATCCCTTTTCATCCTTTTTAGCACAATAAATCTTAATATCATATGGTGTTTTTATTGTATAAAGTCATGATTACTGATACGACCAAGGGATCCGACTACAGCGAAGAGAAATGCTCAGTTTAGCAAGTTATTTACTATAAATACAATCAAAATATTATAGTAAAGCACTGTTTTACAGTGTCATGTTAACGTTCCCATATAAAGAGTTAATCAACATTTATTTCACAATATTTGATGGTGTCGCTGACGCATAGTTTACCAGAGGAGATAAATGTGATTATTACGGCTTTCATCCTGTATGTTACGTGTAATTTACTATATGAGAGATATTCTTTAATATTTTTTTATTCTGTTTAGCATAAAATTAAATATATTGTTGTATAAAGTAATAAGCATTAGTGCGACCAAACGGCGAAGGAAAAGGCAGTGTAGGCTAGAGTGATTTACCATTATATGATTGTATATACAAACAAAATATCAGTGTTAAAATACTGACGACCTCGGGTGTCTTGACACTTCCTCTAATACTTTTACTCTCGATTTCTGCAACATTCGTGACCTTAGATCTAATTTCCAATCTGTGGAACACCATCTCTCCTCCACTAAACCTCATCTTCTCTTCCTAACTGAAACACAGTTGTCTGTGACTACTGACAGCAGCCCCTTCTCTGTTCCCTCCTACTTTCTCTATCCTCATTTTCAATCCAAAGCTGGCTGTTGCGCATATGTGCGTAACGACATTACTTGCTCTCGTGCCCACAATCTTGAATCTTCAGAATTTTCTACCATCTGGCTAAGACTTCAATGTCACTCTCTAACTAAATTCATCTGTGCTGTATATCTCTCACCTAATTCCTTTGACTATGTAAAATTCTTTGACTATTTGACTTCCAAAGTGGAGCACATCCTATCTCACTTTCCTTATGCTGAAATCTCCATTTTAGGGGATTTCAATGTTCACCACCAGCTTTGGCTTTCATCTTCTTTTACTGACCAACCTGGTGAACAAACCTTCAATTTTGCTATCCTTCATGACCTAGAGCAGCTAGTGCAGTTCCCTACCCGTATCCCTGACCGCCTTGGAGACACGCTCAACATTCTTGATCTTTTCCTAACTTCCAACCCTTCAGCTTACTCTGTTAAACTTTCCTCTCCGTTGGGCTCCTCCGATCACAATCTTATTTCCGTTACCTGTCCTATCACTCCAGTGCAGCCTCAGGACCCGCCTAAGCAGAGGTGCTTCTGGCATTTCAACTCTGCTAAGTGGGAGGACCTGAGGCAGTACTATTCTGATTTTCCTTGGGATGATTATTGCTACCATGTCAGAGATCCTTCTCTGTGTGCCGAGCGCATAACAGAGGTGATTATCTCTGGCATGGAGCTATACTTTCCTCATACTTTCTCTAATACTAAAGCTAAAAAGCCCTGGTTTAACTCTGCTTGTTCTCGTGCTGTCAATGATAGAGAGGCGGCTCACAAACGGTACCGTAGCCATCCATCTGCTGAAACTCATGCCCCATATATTTCTGCCCGTAATCATGGCAAATCTATTCTCCAACTTACTAAAAACTCTTTCATCAATAGAAAATGTCAAAGTCTTTCCAACTCTAACTCTTCTCGTGATTTCTGGCATCTAGCCAATAATATCTCTAACAATTTTATTTCTTCATCTTTCCCTCCTTTACTTCAACCAGATGGCCCCACAGCTGTCTCTTCTTTCTCTAAAGCTGAACTCTTCGCTCAAACCTTTGCTACCAACTCTACTTTGGATGATACTGGGCATATTCCTCCTACTCCTCCACCCTCTGACTACTTCATCCCTAAAATTAGAATTCTTTATTATGACGTTTTCCAGGCCCTCTCTGGCCTTGATTCTCGGAAGGCTTACGGTCCGGATGGAGTCCCTCCTGTTGTTCTCAAAAACTGTGCTTCCGAATTCGCTCACTGCCTGGTCAAACTCTTTCGTCTGTGTCTCTCTTCTTCTACCTATCCTTCTTGCTGGAAGTTTGCTCACATTCAACCTGTCCCTAAAAAGGGTGACCGCTCCAATCCTTCTAACTACCGCCCTATAGCTTTGATTTCCTGCCTTTCTAAAGCCTTTGAATCTGTCCTTAACAAGAAGATAATGAGGCATCTATCAGCTCACAACCTTCTCTCTGATTGCCAATATGGTTTCCGTAAAGGCCGATCTACTGGTGATCTTCTTGCTTTCCTAACTGAATCTTGGTCATCCTCTTTTAGGGACTTCGGTGAAACCTTTGCTGTCGGCCTTGACATATCGAAAGCCTTCGATAGAGTCTGGCATAAATCTTTAATGTCTAAACTACCCTCCTACGGATTCTATCCTTCTCTCTGTACCTTCATCTCTAGTTTCCTTTCCGACCGGTCTATTGCTGCTGTAGTGGACGGTCATTGTTCTTCTCCTAAAACTATCAACAGTGGTGTTCCTCAGGGTTCTGTCCTATCACCCACTCTTTCTATTATTCATCAATGATCTCCTAAATCTGACTCAATGCTCTATCCACTCCTATGCTGATGAAACCACCTTGCATTTTTCAACGTCGTACAACAGACGCCCAACCCAACAAGAATTAAATGACTCAAGGCGAGATGCTATAGGACGCTTTACTTCTGATCTTTCACTTGTTTTTGATTGGGGCAGAGCAAACCTAGTTTTGTTCAATGCCTCAAAAACTCAATTTCTACAACTATCTACTCGACATAACCTTCCAGATAACTATCCCCTCTTCTTCAATGACACTCAACTTTCCCTCTCCTCCACATTAAACACACTCGGTCTATCCTTTGCTAAAAATCTAAACTGGCAATTTCATATCTCTACTCTTGCTAAATCAGCTTCCAAGAAGTTAGGTCTCCTATGGCGTCTGCGTCCATTTTTCTCTCCCTCTCAGCTGCTTGCTCTGTACAGGGGCCTTATCCGCCCATGTATGGAGTATGGCTCACATGTCTGGGGGGGCTCAACTCATACAGCTTTATTAAACAGGGTAGAGTCTAAAGCTTTTCGCCTCATCAACTCTCCTCCTCTAACTGACTTTCTTGATTCTTTAAGTCACCGCCGCAATGTTGCATCTTTATCTATCTTCTACCGCTATTTTCATGCTGACTGCTCTTCTGAACTTGCTAACTGCATGCCTCCCCCTCTAGCGGCCTCGCTGCACAAGACTTTCTACTTCTTCTCATCCTTATTGTGTCCATCTTCCTAATGCAAGAGTTAACCAGTATCTTCACTCTTTCATCCCTTACACTGGTAAACTCTGGAACTCTCAAAAAAAAAAAAAAAAAAAAAGATATCATGACAGTTGTGTAGCCTATACTATTTTATCTGTGCTATACTAACTTTCCAATATTATAAAGTAAATAACGTTTACCATTGTATATCTTTATCTCTTGTCATTGGAGCATAGCCTAACTTTTAAAGCTATAAATAGGCTATAACCAAACTTGAGAATGAGCAAATTGTCACTACCATTATTTAAGACTTTGTTTTATTATTAATTGCTCTCAACTGCATAAATTGATAGATAAGTAGATGAGGAAGCCACTGTTTTACAACAGTCTATTCTTGAAAAATTCATTGTTATACTCTTATTATTCATCTAAAAAAATTCACCATTAGGCTCATTTTATTTCTCCGGAATCTGATAATGCTCTTTTTTTCCTTTTTAGTTACTGATACAATATTGTATTTTCTTAGTGTCCAGTGTTTATTTCATATTCAGTGCAGATGTTATCCTCTTTAATACAACACAACTTTGCAGTTACACAAACTGCAATATTGTACTTACCGACAATCTTTATATCAACTGGCCACTATGGGAGAGAAAAAGTTTCTTTCAAAATGCTAGTGTACTGTACATACATCTTTTATTTCACAAGGGTATACAGCATGTAATAACATTTTAAAGAACTTTAAACTAATCACAGTACAGTACCATACACAGGAAAAATGCACCTGAAAATAAGAAAATGGTGTAGAAGATCCATGTTTTGGTCACACGTAAATATAAGCTTTTGTTTTCTTATCACAACTAATTTTATCACAAAATATGTGAAGAAACAAATTCTCCTCTTGTTAGGATCTTCTTCAGCCCTCTGATAATATCGTAGAGGACGGAAAAAGGACAAATTTCCATTGAGACAAGCGTCCCTAGCCCACACAAGAAGTAGGAGGTAGATAATGCACTTATAATTACTATAAACGTTATATATCTATTATTTATCAGACTGCTAACCTTCCCAAACACTACACAAGTTCTTGGGAGTTGATATAGTACTGTATTAATACAATAAAGTACCTAAAACACTTAAATAACACACGCCTAAAACACCCACAGGCTGTGTTGTTGACTCCGCTGTGACTCCTCGCGTCAGTCGCTTGACGTCATAGGTTCCAATACTCCCTCAGTGGTTTTACTTGTTAAATAGTATATATACTTTGACACCAACCCTCTCGCATAGCAACCAACCACACACTCACAGCATGGTAACCACCCTCACACCTGCATCCACATGGGATGGCTACAGTTTCTATCACAGGATGGAAAGGGCATCTTCATACCCATTGTATGCTGGACCAAGAATAATTCTGACAGTTCTTTTCTGTACTCTTTCTAATCTGCGGAGCTGGGTGAGGTGAAGCTGGAGGACCAGGCAGGAGATGCATAAGTCAGCTTTGGGAGGATGAAGCACTTGTAAATGTTGGTCAGTTCAGATGGTGGTACGCCGAAGGTTTTGAGGCGACGGAGCATGTGCAACCTGAATGATGCAGAAGAGACGGTAGTGGAAATATGTTGGTTTCAG
>JAPQNM010000038.1:21677542-21682542 GCA_029783475.1 Metacarcinus magister
CATTTCTAAGCTTGGTATTAAATTTCACAATGTTTGACTCTTCCTTGAAAATTGAATAATCATTCTCTTACCAAATAGTAGTTGGTTTGTTATGTGGGAGTTCTTCTGAAAGTCATTGATATGGGTGGGATAAATCATCTTGGCACAAAGTTTTGCATTACTCACAGATAGAAACAATCATGATAGCTGAATGAATATCCAACATACATAATTATTGATTATCAACCTTTGCGGAATAGTATTTTACAATACGATAATAAGTATAAATTTATTCAAACATAATTTCAAAATATAATACCCTTTGATCAGAAAAAAAGTTCTTCATATTGGTTTGTATTTCTGATGCCCAGCCCTTAATTGTAAGATGATACCGATCAATTCTGATAAAGAACATCCACAGGCCGGTCTATACGAGAAGTGGATGGCAGATCTGTTAACGGAGACCATACTTAAGAATCAAAGGAAACAGAGAAAGAGTCAAAGTAAACAAGAAGACGAGGCTGAGGCAATAGAAGAGAAGGACTCCATTGCTCTAACCATTATCCACACTCAAGGACCATTCATCATTTTACTCTTCGGATTGTACATTGCAAGTGTTGCCATTATTGGGGAATTGCTGGCATTTTATTTTTCTCGTATTCGGTATATAAGAACTAGGGACGCATTTATTGAGTAATTTTCCTATGATGTTAACTATTTGAATGCAGTTCGCTGGTGTTCTTATTTAACTTGTCTTGTTTTCATGTGCTTCACCGCAATGGAATATTTGTATCCCATGTATGGAATGCATGTTACGCACTACACCTTGTGTGTATTTATTCATATCAAACAAAGTTGTAATTAATCCATCCCATTTATCCTTGCCATTTTTACCATACATTTTGAAAATGTTACGAATACTGTACTAGACATACTTGTGTATGTTTCGTAATTCCTAAAGAATATAAATTGTATCACAAGGTCATGTGACATAGGTATTCTAAACGTTTGTACTGTTATATTTTATTCTTAATTTGCCAAAATAAATGTTAAATAATACAGTATTTTTTTCTATGTTCACCTTGTTGCTGACATTGCAATATTTCACATATCAACCAACGTTAATGATTTCATAACTTTTATAAGCTTTCATGATTTCATGAAATGCATTAATATGTCAGAAGAAAATAGGATATTAATTGGTGCCATGTATATCTATCAAAATACTCTGGTTACACACACACACAAACACACACACACACACACACACACACACACACACACACACACACACACACACACACACACACACACACACGCACACAAATACACACACACACACACACACACACACACACACACACACACACACACACACACACACACACACACACAAGCAGAATAGCATGTGCGTCTGTTTCGACAACATAAGACTGTCGGAAGGTGATGGGGTGATGAGAGTGGTAGTCTGAGGTGGAGTAACGCGAACAGTGCTTGTACGGAGTGTTGACCTGTTACACCCGTCAACAGTTCCGAGGCTGATTGCAACATTTTCTTTGTTTTATTGATACATGAACAAACATTAGTAATTATTAGCATTAATCACAGTTTTGTTCCTTTTGCCAAACACGTCTAGTGATGAGCTCCCCACAAAATACCAGGCCTGCGGGGATGAGGCCGAGGAGAAGCAACATGAAGGCCCCCTGCATGTGGCTGATGGAAAGAGACAAGGAGCTTTCCCTTGACTGTGCATACGGCAGTTCTTGTTCCATATTCTGCTGCTGCTGCTGCTGCTGCTGCTGCTGCTGCTGCTGCTGCTGCTGCTGCTGCTGCTGCTGCTGCTGCTGCTGCTGCTGCATTATGCGGCTTTCCTGCTGTACCTCGTAGAGAAGGTCGGACGCCCATTTCTCATACAGACCCGCCTGTAGGATATGGTTATTCCACTAAGGTTCAAGTTAGGTTCAGCAGGACTGTTGCTGTATCTACTAGCCTTTGTATCTACTCCTTTGTATACATATACTTTCAAAATCATTGCAGATTTTAACTTAAATTGTTTTTTGAAATATATCTCCCTTCATGAGAAGCATATTGTCCACGCCATTTTGTTTTAAGAAAATAAAAGTCAGATATCCTCCCTGAGAAACGTTTTGATTTTGAGTTAACTTTCCTTCGTGCTGAAAATGTGAACGCGTTAAAAAATCCCACATAAGAGATAATCATCCAAATGTTTCAAACAATCACACAAAAGCTTTGATTTCCTGTGTTTCTAAACTATTAGAATAAATTATATATGATCACCAATAGTCACAAATGAAGACGTAGTACTGGTTATCTTCCACTTTGCAACACACCTCAAGCACAGCCATTAGGTGACGGTCAATGACGGCGGTGTAGGGTGCGTCGTGAGGCAGAGGCCAGGCGGACTGTCCGGGCATGATACTCTCCCGCCCGATGTACAACATTTCACCGCCATCCTGTCGTGTGAACCGTTTAGCGATGTTGTGGTGCTGGTACCGTCGGTTGTCTAGGTGTGCCTGGCTGCCAGTAGAGTCTAATGTCAAAAAAAACTCCTTTGTTAAGCCTATGTATAGTTTTTGACATGTAACGTAATACAACTTGCCTCTATGTTATTGAAGCAAATCTGATACTTACTTATTATTAATCGCTTGTAGCTGACCATCCATCAAGGTGGGCACGAGGTCAATCAGGAAAGCAAGCTTCTGGAACAATGGTGACTCCGACTTTGAGAAAAAATTCTTAAAATCTTGTCCAAATGGCTGCATCGTTATTCTGCGCAAGAACATTAGTATTAACAAATATGTAAGTTTATTTGTCTATGATATACTAGGTAGCGTCATTAATGTCTATCTATCTGTATCTATAAATATAGCTTATAAGACCCTGACTTACCTTTTCACGGAGTCCACGAGTTGTGGAAGTGTCTCTGGGCGAGGTGGGTACTTGGGTAGCGTGAGGGAGGCTGTTAGGTTACCGCGGTACCCTGACGTGAAAACAATAGCGAACACCAACCAAGTTGCAACTAGAAGCCGGCTTGAGGACATTCTGGGTAGACGGCGAGGAAGGTTCTGTCCAAGCAGCATTCCCGTCACATCCTGGAACACTGCTGCAAAGTCCAATCCAGAGCCGCCGCTAGAGTGAATATTTGTATTCACCGCGCTGATGACCTATGTTAAGTATAAGGCATGAGTAATGTATTAAGTGGTTATGTAGCATTGTGTAAGATGAAATAAAATGTATACGAAGCAAAGCCACTCCGTGACGCCCCAATGCACCCCGCGATAGCCTCGAGAGTTTAACTTTTGAAGTTATCCCACAATTATACCGGGTCCTCAAGGGCGCCGAGCACTTCAGATCCATTGGAGACTGTCACTGCATACTCATGAACACATTAAAAGTCCTTCAGTTTCTCAAGATGGAACACATTGTGATCACATCTTGGTATCTTTCTGGACTTGACATGAAGCTTGAGTGTTGCAACAACAAGTCTGTGATCAGTTGCAAAGAACTCGGTACTCCATAAAACCCTGCAGCTCTGGAGGATCCTCCAACGAGTACTAACGAGGATGTGATTGATCTCCTTTGCTACCACTCCGGCACTGCTATACCAAGTCCAGCGGTGCGGCTCTGGTCTCTGATACCAAGAACCTACAATTCTCAACCTTCTGGATTTTGCAAAATTCAGAAGGAGAAAGTTGTTGGTGTTCTTGGTACCAAAGCCATGGGGACCAACACATAACTCGTAGCCAGCTCTTTCATGCACGGTCTTCGCAAATTTAACATGTATAGTGATATAAAACTTTGAAGAATTAGCTTACTATGAAAAGGACAAATGGCATGAAGAGTAGAGCAAGAAGCGTAGCCAACCAGACATTTCCAGACAGCGGGTAGTAAAGGGCCTTCCACTGCTCCTGTAGCTCGGGCGGTGCCATACTGAAGTCCATCGACACGTACTCGTACACGAAAGAAAAGTCATACTGTTCACGGCGATGAGGCATCACGTTGTGGATTACGGGAGCCATGAAAGACACCCTCTCCTCTACAAGGCGTGTTACCTACGAATATACGTAAAACGATATATGAAATGAAAAGAAGTAAAACTGCAATAATTGCATAATATACTCAAAGGTAATATCCTTCCCTCGTGATCCCAATTGGTCCTCACCTCTGTCCAGGAGGAGGAAGGCATCACACGAACGGTGAAGTTGAGGGCGGCAGCGATGGCGGCCAACGTGTAGTAGTCGGTGCCTGAATACAGCGTGGTGTTGTCAGGTCCCTTTCGCTCCTCCCAGAACGGAGCGAAAGGGAGGGCGGTCACGTTTATCCGGGCACCATAGAAACTAGGGTAATATGATAGTTTAATTACGTTGTACTTAACATTAGTGAAATTTGTAAATAAAACTAAGTTTTCTCAAACGGTGTAGTATATTTAATTTTCCAAATACTTTGAAAACTTTTCTGGAAACAGCATGCGTCCCTCAGTGACGACAACGCCGCGTAAGGGTATCCAAGAGCCCACGTGCACCACTTGGGGTCCGGCACAGCTGTACGGCAGGTAACTCAATATCGGGTAACTTTTCCTGAAGAAAGAATATCTGATTAATAGAAAAAAACAATATGTTTATATCAGTAAGGGCATGAATATATCACTTATACCACCAAACCCTAGATATGGAAAATCTGTAAGTATGACTTTCTATACCTGGATGATACGTTCTCCAGGCTAAGAAAGACAGTGTTCATCATCGAAAAAGTCCAATGAGAAGTCAAAAGTGATCGGAGTTGCGGAATTGCCAAGCGTGTCACCACCAACAGTTTGGTGGCCCACACCAGCAGTCGACCTCTCAGGGACCACTCGGCGAAGGCGGCAAGGAAGGTGGAATCGTGACTCACCACCATAATCACTGTGCACCACGACAACTGGCGCACCTGTTGAAGGGATACCTATTGGTTGACATTGTCATAAGTGTAGCTTCACTGGCAGTGATTCTATGTGGCATGTG
>JAPQNM010000038.1:21686921-21689421 GCA_029783475.1 Metacarcinus magister
ACATACATACGAGTATGACTACAGTATGGTATTCATTATTCATGGTATGAATTTTACCATGAGGAAAAACTCGGTCTGGTCCAAAGAAAGGTATACAAACAAACACTGTAGCTCCGCAATGCATTGTAATATCACCTCGACTCGTGTGAAGATACTTTATGAATGCGGAATAATATTTTTTTGCAAACAGGCTTGAAAAATGACGTTCTTGGAATATTTTTTTTTTAAAGACTTTTTGGTTTGAATAAAATTTAAGGAGCGATTCATTATAAGCCTTAAGCTTTATCTTCTCCCGATCCTTCTCTAAGACCTCGGCAGGATCCTCTCCTCCAGTGGGACCAGCAGTAGCTCAGGAGGTATCCTTTCGGAGATTTTCAGCCTTAGAGAACCTTGAAGAGTAATTAAATTTTGCTGAATATCATAGTAAACACAAATTTCTGGTAATGTAGGTGCTGCGTGTTCATCCACTTCTTCCATCCTTCGTGAGGTGCCTCGTGTTCCTTCATGAGTTCCATGTTCCTCAAATGTTTTGTGTTCCCTCATATTTCACATTATCATCTGCGTTTCATGCGTTCCTTTAGGTTTGTCGTGTTTATCCAAGTGTCCCTTGCCCAGCCACTACATCATATTTTCGTTTAATATTGTAAGTAACTCACTGATTGCCATTGAAATTGTTGACCAACATATGATACTCTTCCAGTCTACGTGGTCTCCATTATATATGATTTCTTATGTGTTTGATTATTGTTAGAAACAATTAATGTAACGGTGCCAGAGGTATAATAAGAAAAAAGTGAACATCAAAAATCCTTCGATATATTGGATAAAACTTCCAGCTTAATTAAAACTCCTAATTTTCAAGTTTCTTCATGGCCTCCTAGGGGCAGTATTCAGTTATATATATATATATATATATATATATATATATATATATATATATATATATATATATATATATATATATTATTATTATTAATATTTTTTATTTTTTTTATTTGGGTTTGGGGTGTCGGATGAGTGAGGGGATGTTATAGTAGAAACGTTAACGAGAGAAACCACGTCACTTCACTGGAAAAAAGAAAATCAATACTTGTTGGGCGTTGACCCGCTGCGTTAAGTCATCCTTTGTTTCAAGTTATACAATATCATACACTCCTGTGGCGCTGTTCTTTGATGTGGCGCTGTGGTCAATTTGTACCCCGGCGTTGTGTGGCGAAGCGTCCTGTGTAGTCCTGTAAGGTTTTTTTATTTTTTATTTATCTATGTATATATATATATATATATATATATATATATATATATATATATATATATATATATATATATATATCGGTAGCAGCAGCAGGGTGAATAGGTGGCTTCCTTTGTGCATCTAGTAGAAGTTTTTGTGGTTGGTGTAGTAGTATGGTACTGAGTGTTAGGTAGATAGATGCCTTGATCTGTTGGACGGAGTGGAGTGTCTTCTAAAACTTGCTCTGGTCCTGATGCTTTTTTCTTTCTTTCCATAGTGTATGTTTACTATTTACGTACATCTTGGCTTTTGTTTCTTTGATGTTTATTTTGTTTTAGTATTAAGTTTTTTTTTGTCATTTCTTCTTCATATTTTAGGGTTTTCGTTCAACTTCTGCCCTCTTTCGCCATTTCTTTTCTTCTCCTTCCCTTCCCTTCCCTTCCCTTCCCTTCCCTTCCCTTCCCTTCCCTTCCCTTCCCCTCCCTTCCCTTCCCTTCCCCTCCCTTCCCTTCCCCTCCCTTCTCGGCTTCGTCTCTTCAGTTCACCAACTTTCTCCACAACTCTTGAAGTCTCCCCTCTCCCCTCTCACCTTTTAGCCCCCCCCTTCTGTCTCTCTCTCTCTCTCTCTCTCTCTCTCTCTCTCTCTCTCTCTCTCTCTCTCTCTCTCTCTCTCTCTCTCTCTCTCTCTCTCTCTCTCTCTCCTCCCACAATATCCTCCAGCAGTTCCTGAGGACGCATAAAATCTCCACGAAGTCTCATTTCTTGGTCTTTCTTTTGATCCTTTTATTTACTTGATGGCCTCTCCCTTTTCCCCGTTTATCTATTATATCTCCTTTCTTAGAACTTTCTTTTTCATTTCTTTTTTAAATGCTGCATAACATAACGCCTTTCGTGGTGTTATGGTTAGTTAGTGCAATATACTACCAATTCGGGTAGGACTTTGGTTTGTGTCTTTAGTGTGGCAATCAGAGCACTTTCAATCCATCTGTATTTCCTTCCTTGTGGTTTGTTTAATTAATGAGCGCCTAAAGAGAGTCTAGGGAAGATAAAGCTATGGTCACTTTTTTCATAATTATAGATTAGGGTCCTTTTCGGCTGGGCTGGAATCGTCTCACTCATCCATGTTCATGCTGCAAATCAAAACAAATGGCTGCTGGTTCTGGGACTCTGGGATCACAGTGCAATATAAGACAGCTATTTGTGTTCCACCTCTTCCTTGCAGTGTGTCTAGAAGAAATATAGATATACGTAACAGTAAAGAAATCAGTG
>JAPQNM010000038.1:21694421-21726921 GCA_029783475.1 Metacarcinus magister
AAAAGGTGTAATCAGGAAGATACATCGAACACTCAGCCCGGAGGAAAGTGGGAGTAATTCTTTCTTGACTGGAGAAGAACGTTGCAACTAAATGAAGCACCCGGGTCGGTGTGAATGAGAGAGAGAGAACGAAAGAAAGAGAAAGACAGAGACAGAACGACCACGAGACAGAACGACCACGAGACAGAACGACCACGAGACAGAACGACCACGAGACAGAACGACCACGAGACAGAACGACCACGAGACAGAACGACCACGAGACAGAACGACCACGAGACAGAACGACCACGAGACAGAACGACCACGAGACAGAACGACCACGAGACAGAACGACCACGAGACAGAACGACCCCGAGACAGAACGACCCCGAGACAGAACGACCCCGAGACAGAACGACCCCGAGACCGAACGGAGGCAGACCTAAACTATATTTAATGTTTTAGTCTCGCTCGCTTCTCGCACCAAGTAAACTAAGAGAAAAACTGTGCTTTAGTTTTCACATTTACATGTTATACTTTTTAACTCCTCTGTTGACAATTTATTTAAACTGACAATTATTTACTGAAACACCTCCCACACTTACCTGTGCTAGAATACATAAACACGACAAACCTCACTATATCGATCAACACACACACACACACACACACACACACACACACACACACACACACACACACACACACACACACACACACACACACACACACACATAGGTTAATATCTACATGTTTTGAGCTCGATCGTAACTAATTACCACATCAATCATCGCTGACCTCCGGCGACCAAATACTCAGGCCATGCATATCTAATTAATTTATGGAAATGGACCAGGGTGCAGCAGGGGGGTTATCGTTCATTCTGCGTCACCCCCACCTTCCGTAATTACCTTCTTGATGTGTAGGCCTGCAGGAGGCGGCGACGGAGGAACGTAGAACAGGAGGGAAGGGAAAGTGTTCTGGTCTGGATAGGGATTATGAGGAAAGGAGAAGACGAGAGGAAGATAGAAGTGAAGAGGAGGATCAGGGTGCGACAGGGAGTGAGAGGGCGTGGACAGAGACTAATGGAGTTCCTTTGGCCGTGGTCATCCCCTACATGGGAGTGACAGCAAAAAAAAGGATTGATTGAAGACGAGATAAAAATGTTCTCCCCAAGGCTGTGTTGGCTGGTGAGTGGTGACGCCTTTCGCCCTCACCTCCTCTAAGGAAGTGAGGATCAGATGACCAGTGAAGATTTGTTTGTTGGTTTTGTCATCGATGGTCTCTGATGTGAACTGATGATGGCTGTTTTCTTTGTCTTATTTCTTTTATACACGTCTAGGGATCATTGATGGCTCTGGGAAGTATAGGTAACAGCGTCTTTAGGTAATGCGCCAGTGTTAGCTCGTACTACCATGCTAACAATACCTTACTTTTAACACTCACAGTACAGCGTTGGCGGCAGTACGATCAACAGTCTCTTACCTTCACAAAACAAGGGAATCTTCTTGCTCGGCAGCTTTACTTTCTTTATAATCACAACAATCTTCCATTCCACGACAAGAACTCAAAAAATATGCTGCCATTCAGTAATTATCTTTCTCATACAAATATAACCGATACTTAGAAAAATAGATAAATAAGTAGATAAGACAATAAACCTGTCTCGATAACGGCATCGCTTTATATTTCTTCAATAATATAAAGACGATTCCATTCCTGCGTCTCCTAGAATCATCCCACAGATAATATAATTGTTCACCGTTGAATAATTGTTAAAACTTCTGCTTTCCGTGAATCATACAACTGAACGGAGCGAAATTAAAGGTTTCAAATTGCAAGAGATTCTCCCTTTCTGCACGAGGCTTGGAATCACTAGAATCACTAATTACACTTATAAGCACGGACCCCTCGTAGTCGTACTCCTTGAAAACTATTGTCATCGTCTGTATCTTGGATAGTCGTTAGGTAATACAGAACAAAATGAGAGAGGGAGCGATGATATGAAGGGCGGAGTTGTGTTATCGTTTAATTGCAAAATGAGGTCCCTTCTAATACTCCTCGGAAGGATATTGCAAACCCTTAGTGATGAAGTGGCAGAGAGAGAGAGAGAGAGAGAGAGAGAGAGAGAGAGAGAGAGAGAGAGAGAGAGAGAGAGAGAGAGAGAGAGAGAGAGAGAGGAAAAAAAAATTTTACAAATGATTAAATGATGGTGAGTTCCTTGAAGATTGCATTCTTGATTATTTGGCAAGAAAAGGCCATCAGTTTAAGACTAGAAAAAAATATACGTAGGAGGCTAGGGGAGGAGGAGGAGGAGGGGGAGGAGGAGGGGGAGGAGAGGTGGAGGAGAGGAGGAGGAGGAGAGGTGGAGGAGAGGAGGAGGAGGAGGAGGAGGAGGAATACAAAGGAATACAAAGGAATAACAGGCAACAACAGCCCTGGTGGGCCTTACAAGGTTGCCTGTGTAGCTACTCTACTTCTATATTCTCTACAAGTCTGAGGTAAAGGATAGTAAAGTGGAAGGCTCCTCCCCACCCACCTCTCCCTCCGGCAAACGCCGGCAGGAAAAAAAGTGGTTAAAGAAACACCTGCGCAGTAGTAGTAATAAAAACTGCGCAGGAAATTTGATAGTATAGTGTGAAAAAGAAAGAAAAAGGCTATCTATCATTAACGAAGCGGGTAATAAGTTAGGTTAGGTTTTGTCGTCAAGTACTTATCGAGTTTAGCTTTAAAAGTTTCAATCGTATTACTGTTGACTACCTGTGCTGGGAGAGAGTTCCATACATTAACTATTCTATTGAAGAAAAAGTGTTTAGATTCTTCCGATCTGAAGGCTTTACCGATAATTTTGAATCCATTGTTTCTTGTGATTCTTTCCCGATCAACAATTACGTAATCGCTTATATTGACGTTATCGAAACCACGAATCATTTTGAAAACTTCTATTAGGTCTCCCCGTAATCTACGTTTCTCTAAACTGAACAGATTGAGCTCCTTCAGTCGTTCCTCGTATGGCTTATTGCGCAGTCGCGGAATAATTTTTGTGGCTCGTCTTTGGACTCTCTCCAGCTTTACAATGTCTTTTCTATAGTAAGGTGACCAAAACTGAACGCAATATTCGAGATGCGGACGTACGAGGGAATTGAACAGTGTCAGGACGACTTTATCAGATTTAAACTCGAAGGTTCTACCAATGAATCCAATTAATTTGTTAGCGGTTTTAACGGCTTCTGAGCAGTGTTTGCCTGGTTTGAGGTCGCTACTAATAGTTACACCCAGGTCTTTTTCTTCATTAACTTTAAGAAGTTCGGTACCGTTCATTGAATAGTTAGTGCGATTATTGTTACTCCCAATATGCAAAACTTTACACTTATTTAAGTTATACGTCATCTGCCACTTCTTTGACCAATTTACTAAGCGATCGAGGTCGGACTGTAGTAGCGCTTTTTCGGCAGTAGTAGTAACTCTTCCAGTTATTTTCGTGTCGTCAGCAAATTTGGATATCTTACAGGTGAGGCCTTCATCGATGTCGTTTACGTAGATTACAAAAAGAACGGGGCCGAGCACTGAACCTTGCGGCACTCCACTTAGAACGTTTCGCCAGTTTGATGCTTTACCGTTAATAACGACGCGTTGTTTTCTCTCGTAGAGCCAGTCTTCGAGCCACGAGTGAATTTTACCAGTAATGCCGTGCGAAATTAATTTACTTAGAAGGTGCTTATGGGGAACTTTGTCAAACGCTTTTTGAAAGTCCAGATAAATGACGTCTACCGCTTTGGATTCGTCGAATATGTTAAATACGTCGTTGTAGAAGTCTAGTAGGTTAGTGAGGCATGAACGTTTATTACGGAAGCCATGTTGGGAGTTTTTAATGAGACTGTTCTCTTCCAAGAAGCTTACTAGTTTGTTACGCAATATGGAGGAGGAGGAGGAGGAGGAGGAGGAGGAGGAGGAGGAGGAGGAGGAGGAGGAGGAGGAGGAGGAGGAGGAGGAGGAGGAGGAGGGGGAGGAGGAGGGGGAGGAGAGGTGGAGGAGGTGGAGGAGGAGGAAGAGGAGGAAGAAGAAGAAAAACGAACAGGAGAACGAAAAAAAAAACATGAACGAAATTTCCAGTGAAATCACTTCCGTTCTGTTATTATCATCTCTGGTTTTTTAATCCTATCATTATTATTTCCTACAAAATCTTTAATTAATTCCTCATATTTATTTCTTTATCATTGCTGTACATTAATTTCGCATTAACATGAGCACTTTATTTAACACGAGTAATATATATCAACATAACTTCTGTCTTTACCCAGCTTATAATGTCATACATCTATTCTTACGCCATGTCTTTGACCTTATATACCTGTAGTAACTAATATCAACACACCTTGCACCTGTGCAACACTCATTATCATCTCCCAGTAAACATACACTCCAAACGCATTTAATAAACACTTAACACTCGGATGGCATTCAAGGAAGCGTGATAATACGTAATAAACATAATTTTATGGAAGGTTTGTTTGTTAGTAAGAGAAAAGGAAGTATTCAGTAATTATTTCCACCAAACTCCTCCCTCCTAAAAAGGTTGTCATTCGCAAACCGTTTAAGTGTTCATGATCGTCTGTCCTTTGTCGACGGCATGTCCTTGAGTTCCTGTGGGTGGTTAGGTTCCATTTCGGGCAAGGATCCTTCAGCCCTTCCATCACACACAACAGGGAAGGTCCAGAGGCTCGAGTGTTTATTGGGTAAGCCGTGCCACCATCTTTGTGGTCTAAACTTCCCTGGATCCCTACCATCCCTACCACCTCGTCTGTCTTAACGTATTACCAATGTACTGAGAGTTAATTTCCAGTGCATGGAGTGACTGCTACTACTACTACTACTACTACTTCTATATGTACTTCTACTTATTCTACTACTACTACTTCTACTACTACTACTACTACTTCTATATGTACTTCTACTTATTCTACTACTACTACTACTACTACTACTACTACTACTTCTACTACTACTACTACTACTACTACTACTACTACTACTACTACTACTACTACTACTACTATACTACTACTACAGACATTACAATGTTTCCTTATCTTTGCCACGACTCTTTAACTTAACAAAACTCCCTCACGTTTCAGACAATATTCTTGTTATCAACCACAGTGTCATCCTTGCACCAAAGACTGGAACTCACGTTTGATAGTCTCTCTTCCCCCCGCGAGACTCATAAGGTGACCAAGATAACACGTATCCAACTGTTAAGCACACCCTCGATACTTTCACTGTCAACTATTTATCATTGTTTATGTGGTAGCATCTTAGGGCTCTTTATTTTATAGTTCCTCTGCTCTTTGTTTGTATTAAAAGTTTATTTCTATGCGAGATATTGGTGAACATTTAGAAACATTTCCTTTATTGTGATCGTAAGAGTAACAGTTTCATTATTAAATTTTCAGGCGAAAGTTTGCACCGTGAGTAACGTTCTCGTAAACTTTAATTCCGTGTATTCGGTGCGAGGATAACAACATCGTTTTTATTGAATTTGACTCCCCGATGTTATTTATTCCATGACCTTCGTTCGTACTAGTAATTTTCAAGCAGCACAAACACTCGGCAATAGAATGTAGTGTTGCTAACCACATTCAGACAAGTGTATATAATGTAATGGCCTCTTCACGACGCACAACTCAACGCCTTTGAATAAATAACACGCTCCTACTATTAATTCAAAGAATACAGAATACAGATAGAGCTGAGAGAAGTGTTAAAGTGCTCTACATTGCTGATATTTAGCCTCTGAACCTGTGATGAATGAAGACATTTTACATCGGAAAAAAGAAAGGTACCATCGTAACCTACTCAATCGTCGGATTCGTAATTAAAAACACTCGCTGCTACATCTCGGAAATGTTGATGGAAGAACGTAATAAAGCTTTAGATTTATCATATATGTCAAGGTACACATGGCAGCCACAGGGTCGTTCCTTCCCAACAGTCATGATGTCGACGGAATGAGACGCTCCTTATTATTAACCTCCTTACTTTTACGAACTTTGAAAGTTTGGCAAATGCGTATAGTGTAGCTTAATGCACGACAGGAATAAAATCGGAATTTACTAAAATGTTTGAGATTGTATGATATATATATATATATATATATATATATATATATATATATATATATATAATTATATATGTAAAACACTAGTTTTATTTATCAGCAGTACCCTCGTGAGTGCTCCTGATGTAGGTAGCTTCCCCTCCCTCTAACTCGTTGCCTTTTGCTCTACACTCATATGTCCAGTTGTGGCGGAAAATATTTTTCGAAAACTCGGTAAAATGCTGCTTCCTCGCTAGACGAAAGTTCCCGACAGACTAAAAGGGGTGCCATCAAGGCTGGAGCATCCTTGCTTTTGAAATATTGTGAATTGTATATTTATGAGTATTTTATTGTCCAAGAAGATACTTTCAGAAAAGCATCGATAATTTATTTATTTATTTATTTATTTTTTTTTGCATGGTGAACTCAAAACTCTTACTATACATCTTATGTACTTTGAAATTAAAGCTCCGTTTAAACGATGTAAGAACACTAGATACAATAACATTATCGAAATCAGTCATAGAATGATAAATTTAATGTTCGGTAGTTTCCATTAGAATATTAAACCATTTTCTACTAATGAGAAATAGTAATGAATGTATCCATAAGTACCGGTTATATGTTTAATTTTAAACTATTCTCAAGCATAAAGATCCACGGTGATCAGGCATTAATGATCCACAAGGATTAGGTTTCACCAGCATCACGGTGCTACACTCAACATTTTTCAAACATCAATTTTATTCTAACACTGCTGTCTAGGATGCATCAGTAACGAACGCAAAACATTATTTATAAATCATAGATAATGTTCCACATTAATGTCAGTTTATTAATGACTATTGTGATGACACAGGCATTATATCTATATATGTAATTTATTTTATTTCCAGATTCCTGCTTCGTAAGCATGTATATTAAGTGTATTGTGTAAGCTCGTAGTTAAGAGCAATTAATCAATTTTGAATTATTAAAAGAAAAGTCTCTTTCTAGGATAGTAATCTTTTGAGAACAAAATTTCAACTACAGTGGATATTGGAATGGTAAAAACACTGTTTATCTCCAACTGACTAGTGACAACTGCCTTCCCGTTGAATTCCACTGCAAATTAATGTTCTTATAAGACATAAATCACTGTGACCTGCAGTTTCGTAAGGCAGCATTTTATCTACATGAGGTACTAAGTTTTCAAAGTTTAAATTAGTTTTCCGTCGCTCGAACCCCAAGGTGCTCCCACTCCGCGTTTTTCATGCCTGCAAAGCAAAACATATAATATTCAGGAAAAATTGGAAACCATCAGATATAATTGGTCAGGTTATTGATGCAAATATAGCAAAATAAAATTGATTACACTAAATTGACAAATCACTAACTCTGTGAGGGTCGGGTCGCCACGTGCCGCCGGAAGCAGGGGCAGAGCGGGCATTGGGGTGGTGGGGGTGGCGTTGTGCCGCAGGTATTGATTGCGACTCAGCGGCTCACGGGCGTCACTTAGCCCTTCAGCGGGAAACCAAATCACAGGCGTATTAATGGTAGCCCCTGCCCCCCCCCAACGCACACACACAAAAAAAAACCACTAACTCACTCACACACACACACACACACACACACACACACACACACACACACACACACACACGCACACACGCACACGTACACACACGTACACACACGTACACACACACACACACACACACACACACACACGCACACACACACACGCACACACGCACACGTACACACACACACACACACACACACACACACACACACACACACACACACACACACACACACACACACACACACACACACACACGCATACACACACTACTGCTAGAACTACCATCACCTTTATGATTGTGAACATGAGAATTGTTTATGGTGTTGCTGCTGTAGTTATCATTATTGTTCATTTATTATTATTGTAATGAATATTATTTCCATTCAAGATCCTTATCCTGGCCTTAAATGGGGTATGTGGTGCCGTCTGGACCATTTAACTTTGGAATTGTGTCAGCGTGAATAATCATCTTCCTTGAGGGTGAGCTCCACACCCTTGATTGGCGTCCCCTCACGCTGCTGTCTCATTTAACAGTTAATGTGATATAAATCTAGGGGATGATTTTAATTCCATCCAAAGTCAGCAGAACGCTTTATGAGAGAGAGAGAAAAAAGAGAAAGAAAGAAAGAGGGTGATATCATAACCACATTCTACTACTTTTATATTTCACGATTTTATTGAGCAAAACCACTTGTGTTAATCATGCTTCGAATTTTTCCTGAAAATGACGCTTTATAAACTTGACAAAGAGATGGTAATAAACAAATATTGCGTACATCAGATAAATGCAGTAGTATAGCATGTCCAGCGGCTACCGGAAATAAATGAGAGAGAGAGAGAGAGAGAGAGAGAGAGAGAGAGAGAGAGAGAGAGAGAGAGAGAGAGAGAAAGAGAGAGAGAGAGAGTGAGTGAGTGAGTGAGTGAGTGAGTGAGTTACTGACTTACTGACTTACTGACAAATAAAGTGTTGCATGATGATAGATGAAACCAATAAATAACATGGAGGGGAAGGCAAGCAAGCAGAAGGTCGGACGGCAGGGCAGCAGACACACACTCGCCCTCAATAATAAGTCAGTGCATTATTTATGTGTATTACGTTGTGAAGGGTCCCGCTGAGGGCGATAATGAGGTGGACGGGGAAAAGTGGCTGCTGTTTCCGCCTCAGTGAAGGGAAGGGTCAGTATTTTTCCTTAATGTGTCAGGAGATGTAGAGTGGTGGCAAGTTAGTATTGGTTGAGATTAATGGTAACGGGGAGCTTTACTTTTATCAGATTCCTAGAACAGTAAATATATGAATAAGTAGATGAAAATGAGAGAGAGAGAGAGAGAGAGAGAGAGAGAGAGAGAGAGAGAGAGAGAGAGAGAGAGAGAGAGAGAGAGAGAGAGAGAGAGAGAGAGAGAGAGAGAGAGAGAGAGAGAGAGAGAGAGAGAGAGAGAGAGAGAGAGAGAGAGAGACGTATGAATGGACAGACGGACAGGCAGGCAATTATCGAGGAAGCACTGACAAATATCTGTCATAAATTTTATTGGTAGTATCTGTTGGTCTGTCACCATGGTCTTGCGGATCACGCGCTGGACTCGTGATGGGTGTGTGTGTGTGTGTGTGTGTGTGTGTGTGTGTGTGTGTGTGTGTGTGTGTGTGTGTGTGTGTGTGTGTGTGTGTGTGTGTGTATTTTTTTCCCTCACTATTTTGATCTTTATTTACTTGTAATAATTGAGCCAAATAACTATATTCATCAGCTCTATCGAGAATCTTACTTCTCCGGTCTTGCTCCCATTTATTTTAAGACTTAATTTAGAACTTCATATTGAGGTTAGTGAATATTTTTTCTAGTCCCTTAACGATTTCCGAGAACGAAATAACAACATTGGTTTTTTCTATTTATTCATATAATTTTAGTTCCTGGTTGAACTTCCAAAAAATATTTTCCAGACATGC
The DNA here is from genome assembly GCA_029783475.1 of Metacarcinus magister. NCBI lineage: Eukaryota > Metazoa > Arthropoda > Malacostraca > Decapoda > Cancridae > Metacarcinus > Metacarcinus magister. Next base: position 21,704,007 of record JAPQNM010000038.1, read on the forward strand.
TAATAATAAGTTTACTATTGTACCGTCCTGCTTTACTCCCTTCTCTATGTTGATCTTACTTGTGTCTTTGTATCACTTATTACCATCTTTGACGTTTGTACAAAGAAAAAACTTTATCGTCTTGTGATATGCTCGTTAATTTTATGTTCACTTTATAACTTTTCAAACTTTTTCTTCTTGTGTATCTGCGGTAGGTACAATCATCAAAGTCCACAAAAACAGAGCATAATGGTGTATTATATTGTGTGGTTTTCTTGATTAGCTGTTTTTCTTGGGTAGATGATTCATAGCTGAGCATCGCCTTCTGAGTTTTGTCTGACTCTATGGTTGGTTCTCGTTCATAATTTGGGTTAATATATCAGGGAAGAGCATGGAAGAATCCTTGTTTTTTATTCAATAGAAGTACTAATGGTGCAATGATTAGTTTTTGTTGGTGTTCTTTGTTATGTGTGTACGACTATTACCATTGCATTGCACCATGATGCCGGGGGAGTCTTTAGTGATGTATGCATTGATGAAATAAGACCATCTGATATGAACCTCAATGCAAAAGTCACTATGAACCTTTATATATCAATGCAAAAGTCACTCACCACTACACGTACCCTCGTCACCGCTCTCATCACCCAACCTCGCTGCACCCAGAGAGGTATGATTAAAAAATACCTTAAGCTGAGTATTCTAATTTTTTGCACCTCTAATGCCTTAATTAAAGCAGTACCAAAGGCTCGGCAGGACGGTATTTTTGACGTTCCATCACACTTTTATGTTCACCGTCGTGACTAGAAAGACAATGTTGGGTCACCTAATTAAACTTCTCTTCCATACCCTAAAGGTTGTGTATTGTTTTTTTTTTCTCTCTCTCTTGCTGGAAGCCACTCAGGGTTTTCATTAGCGCCTGCATATTGTTTTTTTTATATTATTGTTTCATCATTTTCCGAAGTAACGCGCTAGAAAAGGAGACGAGGTTGACAAAGGACGTCAATTTTTTTACCATGAGGAAACCATATGGTGAGAGAAACAAGGTTTATTAAGGTGTCGTATAATCAAGGAAGGTCAGGCATATTATGTATAACCTAACCTAAGCTAACTTAATAATACATTGAAGAATAATTAATTTGTCCAAATTGTTCTTAATTGGTGAAAATAAATAAGAAACATTATTTTGAGTACGGTAACACACGTCAATATGAGTTGCTTTAATCTGTATCATAATTATGAATACAAATGCAACACTAAAGGAGACACTGAGGGAGAGTGTTGGACTAAAGAAAAATGCATTTGATAATATATCACAGAAACCTAGTACAGCAAAATAGCGACAGTAAAAGCAGTGAAATGAAATAGGAAAGTAAAGAAAAATTAAAAAAGATAAAACAAACCGAAAATAAACAAAGAGCATATGGATCGAAGTATAGACCGGAGTGTAATTTTTACATTTTGCTGAAAATATAAAATTAATATATATTTTGATTTTGATTTTATTCTGATGAAATTTGATGAGTTTGGTGGATTTTGATTTGATTGATAATTGATAGTGAAACGCATTGATATTATCCATTGATTTAAGATTAGAGTGTCAAGAGAAGACAGTGAAAGCATTACGCCACGACAGCCGTAGTGGTGACCAGGTACTTAATAGTAACACAAAATGGGTTATGCTAACACTCCTTCAAGGTGTGAATGGGTGGGTGCAACAATATCAACAACTATGTACTTAGGAACCTTTGTGCTAGATGGAAGTTAAAGAAAATATGTTTAACAAATGAAGGATTTTACATAGACATACAACACGAGGCGACTAGAACAATACAAAGGAAAAGAGGTATATATTTTTTTTCGCCTTAGAAATGTGGCAATCCTGTTGTCTTCCACTTAAAATGCAGAGAGGAAACCGGTGTTACAAAAGGCGAGAGTTGGAGCTCGAATTGTACCCTTCCCGTTTTTATTCTTCTTTAAAAAGATCACAAAGACTTAAAATTATAAGGTAGTATAAAACAAGACAAGCAAGTGTTAATTGTATATGAGTATAGTGTGTAAAGAAATATGTTGATCCATTTATCTTAATTTGTTTTAATCATATATGTTTAATTGATATGGATGGACTTTTTTTTGTTTAACACTAGAAATTATATAGTTATCGATGAATACGATAAAAAAAATAAGATTATGTGGGGCGACGGCGATCCTTCAATGACTATTTTTCACGTGCCAATAACATTTGTATTCTTTTTTTAGGTCGCTTTTACATGTCTACTTTTTTCAACTTTTTTTTTTCAGGTATGTGCTGTCAGTCGGGCAGATATTTCATTTTGCGTATCACTGTGGCTGTTTTTATTTCATTTTATTTATTTTATTGTTTACCAGGCTTATATGGAACTACGTCAACTTGAATTACTTTTGTCTCAAAGGGCTTTTTTATTGAATAGTGATCTGGTCAGTCAGCTTCTGTGGTCTGTCTGTCTATATGGCTGGCTGTACGTGCGTGCGTAAACGAAGGGGAAAAAAACTTCAAATATGAGTGTCTATTTGTCTGTCTGTTTGTGCGTGCGTGTGTGTGTGTGTAAACGAAAGCGAATAAGCTTCAAATATGAGAGAAAGGAAAAACAACAGCCAACAGGTAACACGTGGAGACTGTGAACAGGTAAATGGAGGCGTTTGAAGGATAATTACACGCTAGGGTATTGTTACAAGCATATAACGATTATCTATATAGTGCTTCCTGTTATCGAAGTTTAATAACGGTGTACTTGGGTAATATATAATGCAAGGTGGTAGAGGCGGCGGTAAGGGTAATGATGTTAGTGGTGGTGGTGGTGGTGATAGTAGTGGTTATAGTTTTGGTGGTGTTAATAGTGGAAGTCATGTTGGTGACCATATTGTGGTGACATGAATATTGATGATGATGTTGATGATGATGATGATGATGAAGGTGGTTGTAGTGGTGATGATGCGTGTGATATGATAATCGGTGATGGTATTGATGGTCATGGTAACGATGGTGGATGGTGGTAGTAGAATGAAGGTGATGGAGTGACGATAGTGATGATAGTGATGGTGGTTAACAGACAGACGTTAATGAATGGTTACCAAACAGGAGGTGTGTACTGTACCTCTCCAGTGTGAATGAGTGGTAATGAACACCTTTCTGTTACCATGTTCTGTCTATTCAACACTACGGCTGTTGGGTTGTGATCACCTCATTACTTGATGAATACTCTTGATCCGATGTAGAAAGACAGGAAAATCACGACTGAAAAATTAAACAATGCAGAAATGTTCCCGCGTCATCTACATGTGATTGATGTTATGATAGAGTACTAACACCGCCATCTAGCGACAAACTTTTAAACTAGCTTAGCGACTCCAATGCCGTCTGGTGGTGGATTTATGAACCGCTAACGATAGCTAGTTAACGAAACAGCTCTTGTATATTAACGAGACCTCATTTCGTACAGCACACTCATGCGAGGAAAAAGGATTTCAGAAAGAAGTACTGATACTACACCATTCCGTGACAACGTGCACCGAGGGGAAGGTGTCGTTCAGTTTAGGAAAATGAAAAGGGTAATAATGGTTGTGGTGATGGTGGGGTTAATGGTAGTATTATTAGTTGAGCTTATACTAGTAGTGTAGTGGTAGCAATGGTGGTTGGTGGTAGGGATGGTGGTATTGTGAAACGACCAGGGTTACGTGAAAATATTTTTCAATCTTAAAGTTACGCCATCAAAGTTTTAAGTTTAAGTAGTTCTCATCGTCACACACACACACACACACACACACACACACACACACACACACACACACACACACACACACCGCTCCCGTGGTTCAGTGATTAACATCCCGCCTCCCACCTGGGGTTCGTGGGTTCGAACCCTACTCAGGTCGCTAAAAAAAATTTCAGTGACAGGGAGTGGTTACTGTTCCCCTTGAGCAAGAGGATGGAGGTGTGTAATGTGTGAGATGTCTCAACCTTGGGAGGGCCTGCACGCAGCTATTTCCCCGCACACTCTGAGCATGCGGGAGCAGTCTCGCCTCGTGATTGATGCGAGGATTCTCGCAGTAAGGAAGTAAGCTAACCTAACTTACGTGCAAGCCCTTCCGAAATTACCTGCCCTAACATACCTAATCTGATTATCCTAGTGTATCTAGTTTGCCTAACCTTACCTAAAGTAACTTATATGTAATAACCTTACTTAACCTAACCTATCCTTTACGTTTGCAAGGTAGGGTTAGGCAAGCTCCTCTATGTTTTCATTAGATGATGCTGAGCAGTTTGGAGCATGGCACTTGCATAGTAAATTTATATATAATTTGGAAGATAGGTTAGCTTACGAGGCGAGAATCCTCGCACCAATCACGAGGCGAGACTTCTCGCGCATGCTCAGAGTGTGCGGGGAAATAGCTGCGTGCAGGCCCTCCCCTCAACCTTATCCATAGATACTCTATGAGCTCTGAACACTTTCTTGGAGGGTAATGGCTAACGATTACGAGTACAGAGCGTGGTCTCTGTGCTGCTTTTGCGGACTTTGGCACCCGGCAAACGGTGCAAGACTTACGCCTCGGACACCAGTAGACTGTCCATTATAGAAATGTGTGAGTACTTACTTACAACCAATCATTTATACAACACTATTGTGAGACACCCCCCTTTGATGTGTTTTGATTATTGTACAGTGTAAAGTGTATATGAGTCATGTGTCATTTGTACACTGCTTACATGTCATTTACTATGTCTGTTGAATGTAATGAGTTAAGAACTAAAAACTTTCTTTCGTACTATTTTCTTTTCTTTCTTTTTCTTTCTTTCTCTTTCCCTCCAGCACCAAACTTTTTCAATTCTCCATATAACAAGTCGTAGATAGATATAAAGTAACACAAAACTTTTTCCTGTTCTGTAAAGTCGGAGGTAGTATCGTATTTCACCGAAACTTAGATATATAGGTTATATGCATGTAATACTAGACATGTTGTATGGGGAAGCTGACGAGGAAAGTTTGGCTTACGTGAACACTGTGGTGAAAATTCAATATTACAAATCATCCTCTTGTTGATTAAATTTTCCTCATTACCTGATTTCTGCAGGTAATCAAGGAAATTACAATACCATTCCTCCTATTCACTTCCCTCCTTCCCTCCATCTGTATCCTCCATCCTTCCCTCGGGCTCTTTCATCGCCTCCCTCCCCCACCCTCCCTCGGCCCTCGTGAAGCCGGAATGATCTCATTACACACCTGTAATCAGTTACCCCCAATCAGGTAGTCATTAAGGGCAGGAAACTTCCCCCAAGGGCTTCCCTGGCATAGAATCAGGTGTAAGTGTGAGCGTTAAGTAGAAACCTGCATAACATAACACTCATACACACACAAACATATACAAAATCAATGTTCTTTCATTATAGATATACCACATATGATCGTATATTAATGATGTAGATGATTATGGTCATTAGAGGTGACACAAGTAGTGAGGTTTTTGTGTTCCCGTCGTGGATATCAAATCATCAGCTTGGCAAGAAGATCCTCACCAGGTGACGCGCGCCTGATTACTCTCTCCTGTCACTACCGGAGGCTGGCTTACTGATGAGACTCCCACAACTCTGCTCCCTCCAACACTAACATTTCCCTTCCTTCTCTCTTCTTCCTCTTCCTCCATCATTTTCGCTCATTCCTATATCATATCTTCTATGTTATTACCTTCGCTTTCTAATTCCTTACCAAATTTTCCTTGTACCTCTTTACTTGATCCTCTTCGAAGTAGACAGTCTTACGGTGTAATGAATCTCATCATTGAACTATATATAACTCTGACAGACTCTTTGCTACATGTATAGATTTTCTCTCGTTTCTCTGTCATATTTCTTTCCTCTTTACAATATTATTTTCTTTTCTTTATCTTCTCTCTGTGGGAGGAGCAGCAAGAGGTTTGCTCTCCCTTTTGTTTACTGTTCCCATGCTAATAGAGTGAGGGTTTGTAGACTGTATTTGATTACTGGAGTAGATGATAAGGTTATAAGGCTTTTTGATATTTATTACTCTTTTAGGTATCATGTTTCTCCTCTTTACCATTAAATAACGCTTATTATTTATTATTATTATTATTCCTCCTCCTCCACGTATTATTATGTGTGTGTGTGTGTGTGTGTGTGTGTGTGTGTGTGTGTGTGTGTGTGTGTGTGTGTGTGTGTGTGTGTGTGTGTGTGCGTGCGTGCGTGCGTGCGTGCGTGGTGTGTGCGTGTGCGTGTGCGTGCGTGGTGTGTGTGTGTGTGTGTGTGTGTGTGTATGTGTGGTGTTGTGTGTGTGTGTGTGTGTGTGTGTGTGTGTGTGTGTGGTGTGTGTGTGTGTGTGTGCGTGTGCGTGTGCGTGTGTGTGTGTGTGTGTGTGTGTGTGTGCGCGTGTGCGTGCGTGTGTGTGTGACGAAATGTGGATCGATGCAAAAACTTATGCTGGTAAAGGTGGTCGTGAATATCTAATCAACTTCAACAAGAATAAGAGACTCTAAGCATAACAGATTTGCTACTTTTAGGGTACTTTTACGTTTTCAATTTTTGTGTTGTATCAAAGAGCATGAAAAAGTTGAAAAAAGTTAGCGTGAATATACAATTTCTCTCCTTGAAATGTCGTAGAGAGCTGGTGTAGCGAGTCAATAATTATTTGTCAGTAATTATTTGTACGAGTAGAACAAATTTGATGGTGAAAACGAATCTATTAACGAGGTAAATTTATTTAGTATTAGCCCTGAATTCTAACATTATCGAGAGTGGGTTAAGGGTAGTTGTGATGGATTGGGTGTGATGATTATAATTCGATTTAGCTGCCAGCTTACCGGTCATTAATCAACAGGTGTCGAGGTAAGCCAATATTTAACTTAGCTTACGAGGTAGATTGTATTATTGAATAGATAAGAATGTGTATTAGTAATTGAAAACAGCATGTGGTGTCATATTTTGAGGAATCTGTTAAAAAAAGAAACTGTTAGCTAAGGCCACATATGCATAACTACTTGGTCGAGTAAGATATTTACAACAGAGTAATCATACACGGTTCCTGGTAATACACATCAGTAAGACAAAAGAACGTTAAGTATATATGTAATCAGATTTCCATAACAATAACACTCTTTAGATAACTAAGTGTCATTTACGCCACATGTACATTTTCATAATATCTGTGAAATTGTGGTTAAGCTTATATCTTAGTGAATGGACAACAGGCATAGGACCTCGTGGAAACGTTTATATGTAAATTCATGGCTACATAATGTTTGAGGGAGGATCCGTATCACAAAATCTGTTGCGGGTTATATTTTTTGGGAGCGCACATGTAATGACAACAAATACAAATATGAGGATAATTTGTTCCAGTGATTAGCAAACTATGAGTTTTTTATGCAGCAGACTGTGTGATGATGGTGGCTGATGTGATTTAGTAAACACTATAAACATAATCACCATATAAACGAGGTGTGTCTGTCGTGTTGGTCGCAATACAGATAAGGTTTCCTCTGAACTGTTTTCAGAAGTATTTTTTTCACATAATATGAATGATAGAATTATACAATAATACACAAAAGTTCTATAATGGCCCATCATTTTACTCTCAGAAATAAGTACAAATTTGATCGAAAAAAGTCACTTACTAGTATCGAAATATGTTTTTTTTCTTTCTCACTTGTGTATGACGAACTTAGTTTTTTTTCAGGTACATGGCGTGGCTGGCCAACAGGTATTGCTTCCAGTACTACATGCACCTTAACTGGAGATCCTCGTCTCATGTAAGTGTTCTGATAAGTGTTGTCAGTCTGTCATGTCTGTAGTCAGGAATACCCGAGGTGTGGAAGCGGCGAGGGGTAACCTATGCATTAATAGTAAACCTTAACATAACCAAAACATTGCACATATATTGTTTATTATTCATAGATTCACTATTGAATTACATTTAAAATTGTGTTCCAATAGCAATATATATATATATATTAAAAAAAAAAGGTGTTCTTTCTTTGTTTAAAAGAAAATATTAAATATATTTCAATACTTTTTTGATATGACCGCGTTGTTATGAACGTCAAACTGTTGCTCTTTGTTCTAGGGGTCAGTATAATGTGTCACAATGGCTACAGCTAATTACAGTTACTACATGGAGCTGGAATAACGATTGTCTACTTATTTTGTATTATGTACCTCTTAGAAAGCAGACAGTGTGGCTCTTACCCTCCCTTCGTTCCATTGACATTTTTACAACCTTTGGGTAAAGATACATGACTGCAGGGGAGATATTTGTATGACGAGAGCGTGAGTATGGCTGAGGACGTGTAGCGATATGTGTCGTGTGTATCCCCGTGAAGGGATGGAGCGGGAGACGTGGCTATAATGTTTGTGACACGTGGCTCGCTGCAAAATGTACTCTAAGGAAATGTGTGTGTGTGTGTGTGTGTGCGTGCGTGCGTACGTGCGTGTGCGTGTGCGTGTGTGTGTGTGTGTGTGTGTGTGTGTGTGGTGTGTGTGTGTGTGGTGTAGCGTAAATGTACCTGATTCGTCGTTGTTATGTTACTGGTTTAATAACAAACATAAATGTGGGTACGTGTAATACAATAATCTTGTTTTTATACATTGGCTGTCAACGTAGCTTACCATGTCCTTGTGGGGGCGGGTGGCTCTGTGGTACAGTGGTCGGCTCGTGGCGTAAAGGTTGTGAGTTCGATTCTGGCCTACGGCAGCTTCTTGGTGGAAGGGATAGCGCTCTCTCGTTAACCCTAGCAGAACTATAGTGTCTTGTCATTGCGATTTTCCACATTATAAATATCAACTGAAATTCCGAGCCATAGGTGTTATGATGACGAACAAAACTGTAAAGTGTGTAGAAAGTGACTGACTGTCTCGCCCTTCCCTCCCTGCCCTGTGAGAAGTTTGACAAGGTGGTGGTGGTGAACTGAGGTGGGTTGGTGCACAATGGATAAAGACTACAAGTTTAATGTTCTGTAACACTTGGGTGAAGGGAAAGAACGGGTTTTCATTGAATTTTCCGTTAGTTTCGTTGAGCTTCGTGTTGCTCTGGCATCGTTGCATCCTCTAAATGATTTTATGGTTATCATCATCCTCTTGGGCATCATTTTCGCTCAACAATTCTATCTTTGGAACATTCACAATCGCTTAGGAGTGTCCCAGAATAGAAAAGCGAAAATATTCAGGCCAAAGGCACATATGTACTGACAAGCAAATGTTACATATATCAGGATACAATTTGTGCTTCTCAGGCCTTAATTTATTTTTTTGTGTGGAGCAGGCGTTAGTGGAGAAGATTTTAATGGGAAGGAAAATGTAACTTCCGTGATGAGCAGGAATACAGAATGTTGTAAATTTTGAAATGTGTTGTTCAAGGCTTTATGAATCACCTAAGTTGTTGATTCGAGTTCCAGTCAGTTCACTCATTCAACCCCCCTCCCCACCCTGCCCTAACCACACACACACACACACACACAGACACACACACTGCCTTTCATACTGCTGGTCAAGAGGGTCGTGTTTACAGCATTACCTATTGGCACACTGTTTGCACTCTTATTTAAATCATGCATACTTACTTTTATATATTAATGCATTTTATTAAGGTGTCATTTGTACTCATTCACCGCGATGTGATGGTTTGCTTTAAGTAAGAAACAAGTACAAATAGTTGAGAGTTCCTATGGTGACGTGGTATGTTTTGAATAAGAAAAATAATAAAAAATAATTGAGGTAGATCTATTATATGTTTGAATTTTGATGCACCGACTACTTGGAAACAAAATCAATGAACACACGTGGAGTGGATGATGGATGGAAAGGCAAATACAAAAGCAACTCTTTTCAAAGCGTCATGGGAAAATTAATGTTTATTACTATCTTCAGCGATACAAATTGAATTAAAACGAGAACATGCATTATTTTCGTCGGTATGAATATTTACGGCAAATGCAATTGATGTGCTTTTAAGAGCTTCACCCTTTAATGGACCTTCAATCTGGACCTACTTTAGAAGGGATGGTTCAGGCGGGAAGACCTTTAGTTTATTATTTCAAGGTATATGCAAGTCTCAGTCTCCTCCTCAGTATATTTATTTTCCTTCCCACGTTTTCTGTTTCTTTTCTTCACGATCGACCCAACGCACAGCAGGTCATTCTTCAATTGCACCTTCGTAAATGTTATTAGTGTTAAGGTTCAGCTGTTCTAATCAAGTGATAAAGACCTTTTTTTCTATTGGGTAATAATTTATGTGTTTTAAGGTTTATGGTTTATTAAAGTAATTAAAGTAATCGACCTTTTTTCTATAAGGTAATAATTCATATGTGTGTGTGTGTGTGTTGCAGGAAGATGTTGGTTAAATATAATAGTGCTCTCTTTATCTCTCGCTCTCTCTATCTCTCGCTCTCTCTATCTCTCGCTTTCTCTCTATCTCTCGCTTTCTCTCTATCTCTCGCTTTCTCTCTATCTCTCGCTTTCTCTCTCTCTCGCTTTCTCTCTCTCTCGCTTTCTCTCTCTCGCTTTCTCTCTCTCTCTCTCTCTCTCTCTCTCTCTCTCTCTCTCTCTCTCTCTCTCTCTCTCTCTCTCTCTCTCTCTCTCTCTCTCTCTCTCTCTCTCTGTGCAATTTCTTTTTATTAATCTAAATGGTGATCTAATAGGATTAACTTCTCAAGTATATTACATTCAACCAGTTAACTGTTATCAATTGATCTGTTGCATTTTTTTTTTCCCTTCCCACGTCTCTCATGGATACTTTTGTGAATTTTTAAAATTTTTTTCATTTCCTTTCTTTTCATGAGTAAGTATCGTTAAGTTTATAGGAGTTTAGTCTATTCCCTTCGATAGGTGTCTGCTGTCAGGTCACACACATTCCGGTACCTCATCTCGCCTGCTTTAAATTCCTGTCATACCTGCTTCATTAAGGCTTCCATTACCAAACCAGCACACGAATAAAGATGGAAGAGCTGCATATTTTCTTACTATTGACGATTAAAACTAACATTTCATCTCGTAACTTATAATAGTGACTCATTATAGCTATTTGTTCTTTATCTTTCACTTAAAATACTTTCTTGCTTTTCCAGTGTAATAATCTTCTTACACAACACAATTTTTTTCATAATTGAGCGGAATCAATATAATCAGTTATCCCATTACCTCTCCTTTCTCCTCCGTGTTCGATTACATTCTCCTCGCCTTGATGAGCAGCGTTTAGGTAAGGAAGATACACGCAATTACGCCAATTTCTGCTCATAAAAAAGTTTGGTAAGAGTTGTATCACGTGAAGTTACCGGTGTAAGCATCGTCTAGGGTGCGAATAAAAAAACTGAAAATTACCCTAATCCCGCATGAGGCTTTGAAGTATTTGAAGTTAGTTGTGTCGGTGGTAGCATGATTGTGTATTGTTCTCAAGGGAAAATGTATTCTGCATGAAGATTATTGTTATGTTTCTTTTATAGTGTAGCCAAGAGCACGTTAAAAACATGTATGGTATGTAGCTATTGACTGTATCGATTATTTTAGTCTTTGATGTTATTTTTTTTAAGGTGGTATGTTGAAAGGTACTGACTTTGGAGGAATGAAATGAACGTCTAATAATGTAAAGTAATGGAATAGCGTAACAAGGGAAGGCTAGTTATCAAAAATGAACAGTCGTAAGTAAGTAAAGAACAGTGAATATTACTTTAATATCATTTAGTACCTTTTTATAGGGAATGTCGATTGCGCGTGATTTTTATTATTTTTACTATTATTTTTTTTAGCCCAAGCCAGCCACTTGTGCATATTAGAAAGAATACAATGAAATAAAAGAAAAAGAAAAGAAAAAGGAAACAAATGAAAAGAAAAGACAATACAACTTAATTAAATATAATAGTGTAGCAGTCACAGTGCGCATATACAATTATTTATATTTGTTTTTGAAATCTTTATTCTATATATATATATATATATATATATATATATATATATATATATATATATATTTACTCTATATTTTCTCAATAAAAATAACCTTAACTGGGTATCGAGTTTTCTCTACCCAGTCGACCAACTAGCATTACCACACCCGAGCACCATTTACAATAGTGGGGCTGATAACAGAAAAATCATTCAAATTGTGATACAAGCACCAAATTCAGCATGGTGGTTCCCAACTCAGCAAATCTGTCTGACGTGCCACTTGAAAATCCAAATAAAATTTGGCTGACATCTTGAAAAATGGCCGCCATCTTTGATTTTCAAGTGGCACGTCAGGCAGATTTGCTGAGTGGACCCTTGGGAACCACCATGCCAATATTAGTGCTTGTATCACATTTTGCACAATTCAATTGCTTTTATCTGCCCCACTAAATAGTTTTCGAGAAAATGAGGAAGAAAGTCATATTTTTGGAAAAAGGATACGGTTTAATTTTTCTACGTAATTATTATTCTTAGAGCAAATATTAATAATGACAGCTGTAGAGTTTAATTAGGTCTATCAGATGCTCCAATGATATTTCCAGTATCTCTAATAGCTTTCGAGAAAATGAGAAAGAAAGTCATGTTTATGGAAAAATGGGTACGGTTTCATTTCACTGCGTAATTATTAGTCTTAGAGCAAATATTCTTAATGACAGTTATAGAGTTTAATTAGGTTTATCAGATGCTGCAATGATATTTCCAATATCTCTAATAGTTTTCGAGAAAATGAAGAAAAAAGTAAAGTTTTTGGAAAAAGGATACAATTTAATTTTACTGCGTAATTATTAGTCTTAGAGCAAATATCCATAATGACAGTTGTAGAGTTTAATTAGGTTTATCAGATGCTGCAATGATATTTCAAATATCTCTAATAGCTTTCGAGAAAATGAGGAAAAAATTCATGTTTTTGGAAAAAAGGATAGTTTCATTTTACTGAGTAATTACTAGTATTAGAGCAAATATCCACAATGAAAGTATTAAATTTTAATTAGGTTTATCAGATGGTGCAATTATATTTCAAATATCTCTAACAGCTTTCGAGAACATGAAGAAAATCATGTTTTTGGAAAAAGGATACAGTTTCATTTTACTGCATAATTATTAGTGTTAGAGAAAATATTCATAATGACGGTTGTAGAGTTTAATTTAGTCTATCAGATGCTGCAATGATATTTCATATATCTCTAATAGCTTTCAAGAAAATGAGGAACAAAGTCATGTTTTTGAGAAAAGATGCATTTTAATTATACTGCGTAATTATTAGTCCTAGAGCAAATATTCATAATGACAGTTGAAGAGTTTAATTAGGTCTATCAGATGCTGCAATGATATTTCAAATATCTCTAATAGCTTGCGAGAAAATGAGAAGAAAGTCATGTTTTTGGAAAAAAAGATACGGTTGTATTTTACTGCGTAATCATTAGTCCTAGAGCAAATATTCATAATGACAGTCGTAGAGTTTAATTAGGTCTATCAAATGCTGCAATGATATTTCCAACGTCTATAATAGATTTCGAGAAAATGAGGAGGAAAGTCATGTTTTTGGAAAAACGATACAATATAATTTGACTTCGTAAATATTAGTGTTAGAGAAAATATTCATAATGACAGTTGTAGATTTTAATTAGGTCTATCAGATGCTGCAATGATATCTCAAATATCTCTAATAGCTCTCAAGAAAATGAGGAAGAAATTCATGTTTTTGGAAAAAGGATACAGTTTAATTTTACTGCGTAATTATTAGTGTTAGAGCAAATATCCATAATGAAAGTTGTAGAGTTTAATTAGGTTTATCAGATGCTGCAATGATATTTCAAATATCTCTAATAGCTTTCGAGAAAATGAGGAAGAAAATCACGTTTTTTGGAAAAAGGATAGTTTCTTTTTACTGCTTAATTATTAGTGTTAGAGAAAATATTCATAATGACAGTTCTCTAGTTTAATTAGGTCTATCAGATGCTGCAATGATATTTCAAATATCTCTAATAGGTTTCAAGAAAATGAGGAAGAAATTCATGCTTCTGGAGAAAGGTACAGTATAATTGTACTAGGTAATTATTAGTGTTAGAGCAAATATTCATAATGACCGTTGGAGAGTTTAATTAGGTTTATTAGATGCTGCAATGATATTTCAAATATCTCTAATAGTTTTCGAGAAAATGAGGAAGAAAGTCACGTTTTTGGAAAAAAAAGATACGGTTGCATTTTACTGCGTATTTACTAGTTTTAGAGCAAATATTCATAATGACAGTTGAAGAGCTTAAATTAGGTCTATCACATGCTGCAATGATATTACCAACATCTCTAATAGCTTTAAAGAAAATGAGGAAGAAAGTCATGTTTTTGGAGAAAGGATACCGTTTCATTTTACTGCGTAATAATTAGTGTTAGAGCAAATATTCATAATGACAGTTGTAGAGTTTAACTAGGTCTATCAGATGCTGCAATGATATTTCCAATATCTAATAGCTTTCGCAAAAAGGAGGAAGAGAGTCATTCATTTAGAAAAAAAAATACGTTTACATTTTACTGCATAATTATTATTTTTAAAGCAAATTTTCATAATGACAGTGGTAGCGTTTGATTTGGTCTCTCAGATGTTGCAATGATATTTCAAATATCTCTAATAGTTTGCGAGAAAATGAGGAAGAAAGTCATGTTTTTGGAAAAAGGATAGTTTCATTTTACTGCGTAATTATTTGTATTAGAGCAAATATTCACAATGACAGTTGTAGTGTTTAATTTGGTCCATCAGATGCTGCAATGATATTTCAAATATCTCTAATAGCTTGCGAGAAAATGAGGAAGAAAGTCATGTTTTTGGAAAAAAAGACACGGTTTCATTTTACTGCGTAATTATTATGCATAAGGCAAATATTCATAATGACAATTGTAGAGTTAATTAGGTCTATCAGATGCTGCAATTATATTTCCAATATCTCTAATAGCTTTCGAGAAAAGGAGGAAGAAAGTCATGTTTTTAGAGGAGGATACAGTTTCATTTTACTGTGTAATCATTGGTGTTAGAGCAAATATTCATAATGACAGTTGTAGAGTTTGATTAAGTCTATTAGATGCTGCAATGATATTTCAAATATATATAATAGCTTTCGAGAAAATAAGGAAGAAAGTAATTTTTTTATAAAAAGGATACGGTTTAATTTTACTGCGTAATTATTAGTCATAGAGAAAATATTCATAATGACAGCTGTAGAGTTTAATTAGGTCTATCAGATGCTGCAATGATATTTACAATATTTGTAATAGCTTTCGAGAAAATGAGGAAGAAAATCGTGTTTTTGGAAAAAGGATACGGTTTCATTTTACTGCGTAATTATTAGTCATAGAGCAAATATTCTTAATGACAGTTGTAAAGTTTAATTAGGTCAATCAGATGCTGCAATGATATTTCCAATATCTCTAATAGCTTTCAAGAAAAAGAGGAAGAAAGTCATGTTTTTGGAAAAAAGATACAGTTTCATTTTACTGAGTAATTATTTGTCCTAGAGCAAATATTCATAATGACAGTTGTAGAGTTTAATTAGGTCTATCAGCTGATGTAATGAAATATTCAATATCTCTAATAGCTTTTGAGAAAATGATGAAGAAAGTAATGTTTTTGGAAAAAGGATACGGTTTCATTTTACTGCTTTATTATTATTCTTAGAGCAAATATTCATAATGACAGTTATAGTGTTTGATTAGGTCTATCAGATGCTGCAATGATATTTCAAATATTTCTAATAGCTTTCGAGAAAATGAGGAAGAAATTCATGTTTATGGAATAAGGTTACGGTTTAATTTTTCTACGTAATTATTAGTCCTAGACCAAATATTCATAATGGCAGTTGATGAGTTTAATTAGGTCTATCAGATGCTGCAATGATTTTTCAAATATCTCTAATAGCTTTCGAAAAAATGAAGAAGAAAGTCATGTTTTTGGAAAAAGAATACGGTTTAATCTTACTGCGCAATTATTTGTCTTAGAGCAAATATTCATAATGACAGCTGTAGAGTTTAATTAGGTCTATCAGATGCTGCAATGATATTTCAAATATCTTTAATAGCTTACGAGAAAATGAGGAAGAAATTCATGCTTATAAAAAAAGGATATAGTTTCCTTTTACTCCGTAATGATTATTCTTAGAGCAAATATTTATAATGACAGTTTTAGATTTTAACTAGGTTTATCAGATGTTGCAATGATATTTCAAATATCTCTAATAACTTTCGAGAAAATAAGGAAGAAATCCATGTTTTTGGAAAAAGGATACGGTTTCATTTTACTGCGTAATTATTTGTCTTAGAGCAAATATTTTTAATGACAGTTGTAGAGTTTAATTTGGTTTATCAGATGCTGTAATGATATTTCAAATATCTCTTAAGCTTTCGAGAAAATGAGGAAGAAAATCAAGTTTTTGGAAAAAGAATAATGTTTCATTTTACTGCGTTATTATTAGTTTTAAAGGAAATATTCATAATGACAGCTATAGAGTTTAATTATTTCTATCAGATGCTGCAATGATATTTGAAATATCTTTAATAGCTTTCGAGAAAATGAGGAAGAAAGTCATGTTTTTTTAAAATAGATACGGTTGCATTTTATTGCGTAATTAATATTCTTAGAGCAAATATTCATAATGACCGTTATAGAGCTTAATTAGGTCTATCAGATGCTGCAATGATATTTCCAACATCTTTAATAGCTTTAAAGACAATGAGGAAGAAAGTCATGTTTTTGGAAAAAGGATACAGTTTAATTTACTCCGTAATTATTATTATTCGAGCAAATATTCATAATGACAGTTGTAGAGTTTAATTAGATCTATCAGATGCTGCAATTTTATTTCAAATATCTCTAATAGCTTTCGAAAAAATGAGGAAGAAATACATGTTTTTGGAAAAAGGATACAGTTTCATTTTACTGCGTAATTATTAGTGTTATAGCAAATATTCATAATGACAGTTGTAGAGTTTAACTACGTCTATCAAATGCTGCAATGATATTCCCAATATCTCTTAATAGTTTTCGCGAAAAGGAGGAAGAAATTCATGTGTTTAGAAAAAGGATACGGTTTCAGTTTAGTGCGTAATTATTTGTCGTAGAGCAAATATTCACAATGACAGTTGTAGAGTTTTATTAGGTCTATTAGATGCTGCAATGATATTTCAAATATCTCTAATAGCTTTCGAGAAAAAGAGGAAGAAAGTCGTGTTTCTGGAAAAAGGATACAGTTTCATTTTATTGAGTAATTATTAGTCCTAGAGCAAATATTCATAATGACAGTTGTAGAGTTTAATTAGGTTTATCTGATACGGCAATGATATTTCTAATATCTCTCATAGCTTTCGAGAAAATGAGGGCGAAAGTCATGTTTTAGGAAAAAGGATACAGTTTCATTTTACTACGTAATTATTAGTCATAGAGCAAATAATCATAATGACAGTTATAGAGTTTAATTAGGTCTATCAGATGCTGCAATGATATTGCCAATATCTCTAATAGCTTGCGAGAAAATGAGGAAGAAATTCATGTTTTTGGAAAAAGGATACAGTTTAATTTTACTGCATAATTATTAGTCTTAGAACAAATATTCTTAATGAAAGTTGTAGAGTTTGATTAGCTCTATCATATGCTGCAATGATAATTCAAATATCTCTAATAGCTTTCGAGAAAATTAGGAAGTAAGTCAGGTTTTTGGAAAAAGTATACGGTTTCTTTTTACTGCGTAATTATTAGTCTAAGAGCAAATATTCATAATGACAGTCATAGAGTTTAATTAGGGCTATCAGATGCTGCAATGATATTTCAAATATCACTAATAGCTTTCGAGAAAATGAAGAAAGTCATGTTTTTGGAAAAAGGATACGGTTTCATTTTACTGCGTAATTATTAGACCTAGAGCAAATATTCTTAATGACAGCTATGGAGTTTAATTAGGTCTATCAGATGCTGCAATGATATTTCAAATAACTCTAATATGTGGGGTGGATAACAGAAAAATCATTCAAACTGTGATAGAAGCATCAAATTCAGCATGGTGGTTCCCAAGGGTCTATTCAGCAAATCTGTCTGACGTGCCACTTGAAAATCCAAGATGGCGGCCATTTTTCAAGATAGCTGCCAAAACTATCTTCCGAAGTCATGTTTTCTCATAGAAATGTAATATGTAGTTGATGAATTTGAATGATCTTGGTGTCTAATTATATGTTTCTGAGGATGCCAGATCTATTTTTACTACTTTCAGAAGCCATGGAATAATGTAAATGGTATAAATTGGACATATTAAATAAAATTTGGCGGCCATCTTGAAAATTGGCCGCCATCTTGAATTTTCAATTCGCACGTCAGGCAGATTTACTGAGTGGATCCTTGGGAACCACCATGCCAAAATTAGTGCTTGTATCACATTTTGCACAATTCATGTGAAAAATTGCTTTTATCTGGCCCACTATAAATAATTCAGTGTTTGGTTTATATCTTAGTTTTTAGAAAGTAACTTGTTAGTGTGTGGCAGTTTCTTTGCTTGTTTTCTCACAGGGCATGGTGTCAGTGATAAAGTATAGTCTGGTAGAATAGAATATCAAAGGTTATATGCAGTTGCAGTCACATATTTTTTGTTTAGTAATTTAGAACTTTAAAGTGAAGTGTGCAGACTGGCTGTTGCAAGGTTAAATAGCGCGTTCACTTTCCGTTCGTTCCTTTCAAATGAATTAGTTTCTGCCTAATTAGCTTCCTTCTCCAGAAGTTTTGGTTTAAAGACAGTGTAGAAAAAATACAAAAGCCTTGCACACATATTATTATTATGTTGCGTGTGTGTGTGTGTGTGTGTGTGTGTGTGTGTGTGTGCGCGTGTGCGTGTGCGTGTGCGTGTGCGTGTGCGTGTGTGTGTGCGTGTGCGTTTGTGTGTTACCTTTCTGTTCCTTAGTTCAGCAGCTCAGAGACTAGACGTTGTGTTATGGTAATTTGGTAGCAAGGGTAATCAAAGTTTCAGTGGAGGAAGAATTAAAAGAAGTGCATCTCTTCCTTGATTAAGAAAAAATAATAATAAATGTAAAGAGCAAATGAAACTTAATTGTAGTGGGCGTGTCCCTTCCAGCGGCTCCACCTTTGATACCTTGCTGCATGAGACACCAACCAAACGTTAATTAAGATGTGGCACAACACACTAATCTCATTGCCGTAATTATGCATGAGAAATACACTACAATGAGAACATTCGGATCTTACTGGAATTAGAAGCTTAAAAATTATGTAACAATGCCTAATGCGGGGAGAATTTTGTGTTTTCTGGAATAGCACTATTTTTACTGTTTCTTGTTGTGTTGTGTCGTATTAATGAAGCCTGTACTGTCCTCGGCTAATAAATAACGACAGGTGGGTGGAAAAGAAAGGAGAGAAGGGATATTTGTGTCCTTAATTAATTTTCTTTGAGGTGCGTTATATAAAAGTGTTTCCATTCGTGGCAGCCTTAGGTGTAGCTCGATCTGTTGTCATCTAGCGTGTTAAAGGCAGCTGTTTTTTTAGGTGTAAGTAAGAAAATGCTTCATGACACACGAGTTGAAGCTTCAGTGTTACTCTTCACGAGGCGATGATTGGTGTAAACGGCCACATCCATTTAATTTAAACCCGTCGTTAAACCACGCAGAACTTACACTCAGTTTGCACACAGTTAATCGTGAAGTAGGACATTCATGAAATTTCAGAACGATTCGCTTGAGTTCATAGAAAACGATAACATCTGATAATGGTTTTCGTCCTCCCGTCGGGAATACATTTGAATGGTATGTGTCGGCCAACGGGGTTTCCTAGCGCGACGTGGTCATGTAGCAACCAAGCTAGTAAGTAACTCCATTTTGCTGTCACTCAAACCCAACGGTATCAACTGACCGCAATGCTCAGCAAGTGTAAAGTATGCCGGGCGCTGACCATTCGTTCATGGAGACTATACCTTTACAAGGAGCATGGGTGTGATGGAGGTTACGGTTACCTGTTCGTCAGAAGGAGATAGCGATGATTACACCAATTTCATAAACTACTTTGAAATATTGTAAATTATGTATTTTGGAGGAGGCAGCGCTGAAATAGGGAAGCAAAAGGCTTACCTAAACCGTATGCAGCACTACACTGCAGCACTACACTGCAGCACTACACTGCAGCACTACACTGCAGCACTACACTGGAGCACTACACTAAAGCACTACACTGCAGCAATACACTGCAGCACTACACTGCAGCACTACACTGCAGCACTACACTGCAGCACTACACTGCAGCACTACACTGGAGCACTACACTAAAGCACTACACTAAAGCACTACACTAAAGCACTACACTAAAGCACTACACTAAAGCACAGTCACCTGGCGATACAGTCACGTCACTCAGAACTAGAACGCTTCTGTCTTTTACTGTAACATTGCAGGAAGACATGTTGGGGGTAATGGGCGGGTTCACCTCACTGCCCACACCCCAACGACCCCCAATAAAGGCCTTTGTTATGCTAAGGAGCTTGACACATCCTAACCAGACCCTTGACAGTAGTGAGGGGCACCACCACAGTCGTAGTGACAGGACAAAGGAGGGGCTGAGGCCGCCAGTACGTGGAACACTGTGGATACTATTCCGCTCCTTCTGTGTAATGGAATACTGGATAAGTATATTGATCTTACAGGAGTCTGGATCCTCTTCACGCCCTGAACAACATTCCACCACACTCACACTACTAAATTTTTTCCAATATTAGAATGAGTATCACAAACAGTGACCTTCATTGCATTGTTTGTAGTTTTACCTACGATTGATCCCAAGCTGTGTGACTCATGGATAATTCATAATGAAGAAAAAATACTGAAATGAATAGATGAATATAATAATGGATTCTAGGAAAAGGAGAGAAATGAAATCAACGAAGGGGAGAAGGAGCAGGAGGTCCTGGAGTCAGTCTTTCCCGTTGAGTGGCGTTAAGGAGCCACTCGGAGCCAGTCACCACGCCTCCTCGCTTCTCACTGATAATTTTCGAGATCTTTTGAATGTCAAGAACACTTACACCTCACGCTCCATGACACTCATTTCACTCCCATCCCACACACAACAAAAAATAAAAGAATCAAAATGTGAAGAAAATGTGAAGAAAAATAGAAAAATATATATTTGCCAGCGTTGGAATAGAGAGGAGAAAGAAGCTTTAAATATTGGACATAAATGATCTCCTCGTATTATTATGAGACGATAGAAGAGGTAGAAGAAAAAATATACATATAGTTTGGCATTCATTATATGTAATGTTTTTAGAAAAGGAAATGGTGAGAGCTGACACTTTTCCACAAATTTAAAGTTAGACTGATGGTAATAGCTACGGAGACAGGACAGCATGTGGACAGCTACAACTAGTTAAACACACACACACACACACACACACACACACACACACACACACACACACACACACACACACACACACACACACACACACACACACACACACACACACACCACACACACACACACACACACACACACACACACACACACACACACACACACACACACACACACACACACACACACACACACACACACACACACACACACACCACACACACACACACACACACACACACACACACACACACACACACACACACACACACACACACACACACACACACACACACACACACACACACACACCACACACACACACACACACACACACACACACACACACACACACACACACACACACACACACACACACACACACACACACACACACACACACACACACACACACACACACACACACACACACACACACACACACACACACACACACACACACACACACACACACACACACACACACACACACACACACACACACCACACACACACACACACACACACACACACACACACACACACACACACCACACACACACACACACACACACACACACACACACACACACACACACACACACACACACACACACACACACACACACACACACACACACACACCACACACACACACACACACACACACACACACACACACACACACACACACACACACACACACACACACACACCACACACACACACACACACACACACACACACACACACACACACACACACACACACACACACACACACACACACACACACACACACACACACACACACCACACACACACACACACACACACACACACACACACACACACACACACACACACACACACACACCACACACACACACACACACACACACACACACACACACACACACACACACACACACACGTGTGTCTCAGGTAGGATGTAATGAGGCACAAAATTGTTACTGTTGCTCCTTACTTGCTCTCGTCGCTGAGTACATTCCTTCCTCGGCTAAGGGATCTTGACTCGATAATGAATGACCTTGGGACACACTAACAAGGAGTGAGAGCCTAGATACGTGAATGACTGTCTCTAGCTTACCTACATTCATTCATACATTCTCAGACGGTCTAATACGCCTGAAGCATCGTCTCAAGGGTATAGTTTGGATAAAAATAACGTGGTTGATGGTGTATAATGAGTTTGTAAAGTCTTGTAAAGCCTTGGATGAGTTCACGAGGAGTGGATGGCTCCAGAAGCACTTGAACTCAGTATCACATGATTTGTTTATGTTAAAAAGTGTTCTCTTCTCTCTTCCATGGAATTCTGACATCTGTAGAGGGAAAATGGAGGAAATTTATTATCAGCAACATGCATTGTGTCTCATATTTCATCTTTTTCTTTTCATTTGTTCCTCTTTCAATTCGTTTCTTTGTGTTGTTGTTCGTCTTCGTCTTCGTCTTCGTCTTCGTCTTCGTCTGCGTCTGCATCTGCATCTGCGTCTGCGTCTGCGTCTGCGTCTGCGTCTGCGTCTGCGTCTTCGTCTTCGTCTTCGTCTTCGT
>JAPQNM010000038.1:21731921-21739421 GCA_029783475.1 Metacarcinus magister
ATGTGGAAATTGAATACTTTTTTGATGTTATTCATAATGTGTAAAGGATAGACTCGTGTTCATAAGATCATCCTATAAGTTAATGATTGATAATGTTTGGTTTTGTAGTTTATTTTTCCGTGTAAGTGATTAATACTAAAGAATAATGGTTAGTTTTGTAGTTAAGTTTTCGTTTAAGTGATTATGACGAAGGAATAAGTTTATCGATATTTTCCTCCTTCAATTTTGGACAGGATGCGATGGATGGGTTTTTTTTTTTCTCTATGGCAGGACAGAAAATGTAACCTCTATATCCTGTACAAATATTTGGGTTGCGGAAGCGGCTCAAACTTGGGAAGGACGCTATGCCCAATCAGAAGAAACCAAACATTTTCCCGTGGGTGTGGGTGTGGGTGTGGGTGTGGGTGGGTGTCGGGGTGTGGGTGTGGGGGTGTGGGTGTGGGTCTGTTTCTGTGTCTGTGTCTGTGTGTGTGTGTGTGTGTGTGTGTGTGTGTGTGTGTGTGTGGGTGTGAGTGTGAGTGTGGGTGTGTGTAAGAGAGAAAGTAAAGAAACAAAAAGATTTTGTGTATCATATGAACTAAGTCTGTTGTGTGGTTATTATTATTATTATTATTATTATTATTATGATTATTATTATTATTATTAATATCATTATTGTTATTATTATTATCATTATTATTATTTTCAAGGCATACACACTTGCAAAAAAAATAAAAAGAAAGAATCATGCTATGAGAAAAAAAAAATAGTTGCTGTGGGTTTGTGGAAAGTAATGTTATTGTTACACGTCGTTGTCATGAAAAGGTCACTGTACCGTTGTATAGATGAAGCACAACAAATGGTTTTTCAGTTCAAGGTCAAAAGAATGAAGTTGCACTGTATCGAGTGACTTAATTGTTTTGACAAAATCCTAGCATCGGAATATTTCCTTTACGGGTAAAAAAAAATGAACCAAAAAAAACTACCATAAAATTCGTAGTTAATTTGAAATCATCGTATTTTGTCACAATAGCTAAGAAGAAAAAAAATGGAAAGCAAAATTTCAAGTAAACGAAAGATCACTACAGACATTTTCTCGCCTTGGTAAGTAGAAAGATACAGAAGGAACGTTATTATTGTAATTATATACCTTATTCGAACTGGTACTGTAGCTCATGTGTGGCTCCTGGTTCTTGTACATCCCTTGAAGAAAGACACCAACAACCCCTGACAAGTAATGATGATAATGTCAATCACACTAACAGTAATAATCTAAGAACACAAAAGTTTCCTCCTCTCTGGTACAAGCTTGAGTCACAAGAAGATGTAGTACAACAAAGACAGGGTCACACAGGGTTAAACAGGGTTACACAGGGTCATCAAGAGAATTGTTTTGTGAAGTTGGAGTCTAAAGTGAACCTGATGTCTGTAATTAGGTCGGAACAATTAAGGGTTTGTCTGACGTTAGGAATAGGAAATGGCGCTGAGGCATTAATATTTATAGGGCCTCATTGCTGCCTGGGGATCATTTCTACTTGACTACTTCTGTCACACAAAGTTTGGCATCAAGCTCACCAGTGTCACAACCTACGTGCCGTGACAATACCTTAGCGTCAGGTAACGACGAGGAGTGGTCCTTAGGGCTGCGCTCACGGGGAAAGTTTAGGCGAGAGGAAACTTTTGATGGTAGTTTGTTGTGGCCAGGAACCTCCTTTTTTGTGGCTCAGTTACGGCTGGAAATGACTTGGATGAAGACCTACTACATGTATATGTTGTGTGTGTGTGTGTGTGTGTGTGTGTGTGTGTGTGTGTGTGTGTGTGTGTGTGTGTGTGTGTGTGTGTGTGTGTGTGTGTGTGTGTGTGTGTGTGTGTGTGTATGTATGTGTATGTGTACGTGTGCGTGTGCGTCCGTCCGTCCATTAATGCCTAACACGTCGTGCACTTTAAACCCTTTGATCATTGTGGATGGATTTAGACAACGTGGAGTAGTAAATGAAAGACGCCAGGATAACCTCATCTAGTGCTGTCATATTGCAATACTAATTCCATAATTATCATTATTATTCTAATTTAATCGGGGCGGCACATAATTTAAATCTATCACGGTTGGAGCTAACAACAAATGATCAATATAAGATATGTTATTTTGAACAATTGTGGGTTGGACTTGAACATGAGTTGGGAGTCAAAAACAAGCTAGAACAATCTTTCTTGCTTCTTGTCTTCCCACTACTTGAACTATTTAAAGATAGTTATATCGAAATTGTTTTGAGAGTAAATTACCTTCACACACTGTCGCAATTCAGTGAATTTTTGTTTCTATTATTAGTAGGGAGACTATGGTCAGATTCTTTTCTGCATGTATTGAAATAAATGAGGATATGCAACTACTGGCATAATTACAAGTTTCCATTGACATTATTTGAAAGCGTTCTAATCCGTATTTCAAAGAGTACATTGGTGAAAGGGTTTTGTTGGTCAGTCAGTTCACTTATCAGTTATTTTAGGTGATCACATCGAGTAGCTGGATGAAAAGGCCTCGTTAGACTCTGTTTATCATTCATTGCACTTTGTGATTACATTGAGTATCTTCATGAAAACGCCTCATTTCCCTAATTGTTCACGTGATATAATTTTTCACTGAATGCACAGAGGGTTTACTACTTGCCTCAGCTGCACTTTCCCACAGATGCCGCCAGGTGCTTTTCCTTAGTAAGTATTTGGTGGGCGCTGTTAAGCCTTACATCACCTGCCCTGCCACCTACACAACCATTGGAATAACTGTCTTCGTTCTAGCCACATCTATTTGGCAGGTTTCTGTTCATATCTTATTCTGTCACACAATCGCAATACGATATTCCGGAGGCGAGCGGTGACGAGCCCTTCTTGAGATGTTACTGCCCCATTATTAAGTCATTTTGCTTTGACGTTTTCCATACCAAATGTGTTTAAAGTGACATATTTCACACTTTAGCTCTATACTCGTCTCTCACACAACTGATGCAACTTCCCTGCAATGTCTCGAAGTAGGTGAGGGTGTGGAGGATCATAAATATATCCTTCTACGTACTATGAACTCGCTACTTGCAAGAAAATCACGTCGATGTCTCGCCGAGTTGCCGAGGAAAGGGTGATTAAATTTGAAAGTCTGGTTTACCGATTCAGAGGAAACTGGAAAGTTTCGCGTGCGTAGTCCATATCTGGAGACGTGTGTGTGTGTGTGTGTGTGTGTGTGTGTGTGTGTGTGTGTGTGTGTGTGTGTGTGTGTGTGTGTGTGTGTGTTTGTGTTTGTGTTTGTGTGTGCGTGTGCGTGTGTGTGTGTAGCTTACGTATGCGAGTGTTACAGTGGGTGTGTGTTTTTCCTTTTTTTTTTTTTTACGTTGCCTCAGGCTTCCTGGCTTGCAGCAATGGGAATGTGAGAAATGTAGTTGTTGTTTTTATTGTTGTTTTTGCGGTTTCTGTTTTATATAATAATAATAATAATAATAATAATAATAATAATAATAATAGTAATAATGGTAATAATAAGTGTTCTCGATGATTAAATGCTGAACCAACTCTGGTAACACACACACACACACACACACACACACACACACACACACACACACACACCATAATAATAACAATACTAAACATATGACATAATTTTATCTCCTGCACCGAGGATGTTGTTCTGCCACACACAGGAGGACGCACAGTAACTAAGGAGAAAAAGAATAAGGTAGGCAAGGAGAACGGATAAACAGGGTTAATGAAAATAAAATAATGCCACAAGTAAAACAGGAAGGAAAACATACATTCTTGGCTGTTCTTTGACCTTGATTATCGCCGGTCATAAAGTTGCAGTATTGTTGTTTAAGTGTAATATACTGAGACATAATACCACATGTTCCTCCTCTCCTCCTCCTCTTCCTCCTCCTCCTCCTCCTCTTCCTCTTCCTCTTCCTCTTCCTCTTCCTCTTCCTCTTCCTCTTCCTCTCTCCTCCTCCTCCTCCTCCTCCTCCTCCTCCTCCTCCTCCTCCTCCTCTTCTTCTTCTTCTTCTTCTTCCGCCTCCGCCTCCGCCTCCGCCTCCTCCTCTTTTTCTCATTGTACTGAGACATAATACCACATGTTCCTCCTCTCCTCCTCCTCTTCCTCTTCCTCCTCCTCCTCCTCCTCCTCCTCCTCCTCCTCCTCCTCCTCTCCTCTTCCTCTTCCTCTTCCTCCTCCTCCTCCTCCTCCTCCTCCTCCTCCTCCTCCTCCTCCTCCTCCTCCTCCTCCTCCTCCTCTTCTTCTTCTTCTTCTTCTTCTTCTTCTTCTTCTTCCGCCTCCGCCTCCGCCTCCTCTTTTTCTCATTGTCCTCTTCTTAAATTCCAGGTAGTTTTTTAATACAAAATAATATTGCTTCTTTTCTGGCCAGAGGGAAGGGGGGGAGAGGAGGAGTTTTCTACTTTTTTTTATATTTTCTCTACTTATTAATAATAGCATTTGTCACGGGTTCAGGTTCTACCTCCTGGTTGTAGTAACAATATTACTTTTATTGTGTAGAACTCGTGATGATAAATCTGTAGGATAATTACAAGCCTTACGACACCAACCTCTTTTCACTCACCTTCGGGAGGCTCTGTATCACCTAAGTTTTAAATCTAATGTACCCAGAGTGTTTGGCAAAGTAAACAAGTCTAGCAAGCTTCTTTAGTTTATTTAAATAAGCCATCATCATTAAGACTCACACACCATTCACTCGCTAACCTGGCTATAAAACTTAATTGTAAGCCTTACGAGTTTCCTTACTCCACTTAAGAACTTCCTACTCTTAAGGATGTAGTGTGGGTGCGGGCGCGCGCGGGAGTAGGCGCGGGCGTGCGCGTAGGTGCAGGCGTGGGCGTGCGCAGGCGTGGGCGGCTCACGTGGGTTCACAAGACAACTCCACTTACCACCACTCTTCCACCTCAGCTCCACCGCCGGTTTCTTCTGCAAAGAAACTCCAAGAAACTCCACCTCTCTCCACTTAGCTAGCTCAGCCTCCACTCAGAGACAACTCCACTTAGCTAGCTCAGCCTCCACTCAGAGACAACTCCACTTAGCTAGCTCAGCCTCCACTCAGAGACAACTCCACTTAGCTAGCTCAGCCTTCACTCAGAGACAACTCCACTTAGCTAGCTCAGCCTCCACTCAGAGACAACTCCACTTAGCTAGCTCAGTCTCCACTCAGAGACAACTCCACTTAGCTAGCTCAGCCTCCACTCAGAGACAACTCCACTTAGCTAGCTCAGTCTCCACTCAGAGACAACTCCACTTAGCTAGCTCAGTCTCCACTCAGAGACAACTCCACTTAGCTAGCTCAGCCTCCTGAGACCACGTGGCGTCCACCTTGGACTCCTCTCCACATAGCTAGACTCGAGCCTCTCCACTCAGAGACAACTCCACTTAGCTAGCTCAGAGATACTCCACTCAGAGACAACTCCACTTAGCTAGCTCAGAGATACTCCACTCAGAGACAACTCCACTTAGCTAGCTCAGCCTCCACTCAGAGACAACTCCACTTAGCTAGCTCAGAGATACTCCACTCAGAGACAACTCCACTTAGCTAGCTCAGCCTCCACTCAGAGACAACTCCACTTAGACTGACCGTCTCGCGGCATGGGGCAGGCTGGGTCACGTGCTACCTCGCCCGGGTCACCGACCTGCCATACGCCGCCATATTAAGTCTTCGGTAAGACTTAATTCGTATAATATAACCTTACTCTCACAAGGCCATAAATATTACACATCATGCAACTATCCCTACAATTAAGTAGTCCTGCTTGCATGCAGAAAATGTCTCCCAGCCTTGTAATATCCCCCATGGATATAATGTAATTCTGGGTTCTACCCTCGCTCCTTGTCTCGATGAGAGAATCTGATTGGATGAGGCATGACCTGTTTGTGACGTACAAAAGGAATATTCCACGCCGAAGCGTCCCCAGCCGTGTCACGTAGACCAAACATTCCAAACCCATGACAAGCTCTCTTCTGTCACGTAGGCCCAAAATTCCACCCATGACAGCATTGTATAGTTTAGTGAAATGAAATCGAACAACCAAGTAGGGACCTATAGCTCTGTTGCTGTTTATATTCCTTTGTAATCCTCCTCCTCTTCCTCCTCTTTTTATTTTCTTCTTAATTTTGTTGTTGTCCTCCTCCTCCTCCTCCTCCTCCTCCTCCTCCTCCTCCTCCTCCTCCTCCTCCTCCTCCTCCTCCTCCTCCTCCTTTTTCAATAGGATCGTTAACGTTTGGAACTCCCTGCCCGCCAATGTCGTCGACAGTAAAACAATTACTACGTTCAAAAATAGACTTGACAAATATTTAGAAGCCAATCCACAACTAAAATACTATCCGTTAACGTAGCAAACTTTGAGTATGTTCATCTGATGTACATACGTCTATAGATTGACTATGTTTTGTTTTGTTATGTATATGTATTTCTATAGACTGATTGTTATTATTTTACTATTATTTTAACGTATAACATCACTGCAATGGTTATATTACAGTATTGTGTAGTACTTAGGTTAACAAGCCTGCTGGACAGTCTTACTATGTACTAAAAACTCTCAATGACCTTATACTATTATTTTTTAGCATATCATTAAATATGTTGTAGAAACATTGTTGTTATTGTTAATATAAAAAAATATCATAGGCGTTATTTTGTTGGAAAGAAAGATTTTCTGATATTTGTTTTTATATTATATATAACTATTCTTATGTAGCTAAGTTAAAACTGAATTAAATAAAGTTTAAAATACGTAGTCTAGCTTGTTTTTATCCTATTGGAAATCTTTATGGCATGAAATGATGATGACTTATAATTACGCAGTAAATAGAAACTGTATCCTTTTTCCAAAAACATGATTTTTTCCTCATTGTCTCGAAACCTATAAGACATATTGGACACATTGCAGCATCTGATAGACCTAATGAAACTCTACAACTGTTATTATGAATATTTGCTCTAGGACTAATAATTACGAAGTAAAATGAAACCGTATTCTTTTTCCAAAAACATGACTTTCTTCCTCATATTCTCGAAAGCTATTAGAGATATTGGAAATATCATTGCAGCATCTGATAGACCTAATAAAACTCTACAACTGTCACTATGAATATTTACTCTGTGACTAATAATTACGCAGTAAAATGAAACCGTATTTTTTTTCCAAAAACATGACTTTCTTCCTCATTTTCTCGTAAGCTATTAGAGATATTGGAAATACCATTGCAACATCTGATAGACCTAATAAAACTCTACAACTGTCATTATAAAAATTTGCTCTGTGACTAATAATTACGCAGTAAAATGAAACCGTAACACAACAACACAACACAACACCACGGAACGCAACACAACACCACGGGTCCTTAGGGGAGTAGGGACCCGTAACACAACACAACACAACACAAACACAACACAACACAACACTACACAACACAACACCACGGGTCCTTAGGGGAGTAGGGACCCGTAACACAACACAACACAACACAAACACAAC
>JAPQNM010000038.1:21746921-21749421 GCA_029783475.1 Metacarcinus magister
GCTAGCCTCATATAATATATAATATGTACCCTTTATAATCCACCTATATATATATATATATATATATATATATATATATATATATATATATATATATATATATTATGTTAACGCTGTTTAAATTAAGAGGAAGGTATAGGTGTGTGAGGATTGCTCCCATGGGAAGCCTAAGGCCATGTAGCCTAAGGCTACACAAATCCAGAAGCGATATCCTTGTTTTTATGCTAGAGGTGTAGGTGAGAGAGAGAAAGAGAGAGAGAAAGAAAAAAAAAAGAGAGAGAGGGATGGGGCATTTGGTAGAAAGAATGATCATAATAATTATAATAATATTGATAATTATTATATCATCAATAATACTAATAATGATAAGGAAAATTATAATAATAATGATAATGATAATCATGATGATAATAATAATGATATTAATAATAATAATAATAATAGTAAATAAAATGATATTGATAATAATAATAATAGTAAATATGATAATAATAATAACAATAATAATGACAATATTGATTACAATAATAATGACAATAATAGTTATATCAATAATGATAATTACTGATAGAAACAACAACAATACTACTACTACTACTACTATGAATAATAATGATAATAATAATAATGCTCTCTCTCTCTCTCTCTCTCTCTCTCTCTCTCTCTCTCTCTCTCTCTCTCTCTCTCTCTCTCTCTCTCTCTCTCTCTTAATCCCATGGCGAGGCACCCTTGAGAATTAAGGTATGTGTGTGTGTGTGTGTGTGTGTGTGTGTGTGTGTGTGTGTGTGTGTGTGTGTGTGTGTGTGTGTGTGTCTGTCTGTCTGTCTGTCTGTGTGTATATTTGTCGATACATGAAACATATATTACTGAATTTACTTATGATGCTAATAGTTTTCCTCTTACTTCTCTTTCATTATTTCTATCACTCTCTCCTCTCTCTCACGCTCAATGTCTCTGTCTCTCTTAATATCTCTCTCTCTCTCTCTCTCTCTCTCTCTCTCTCTCTCTCTCTCTCTCTCTCTCTCTCTCTCCTCTCTCTCTCTCTCTCTCTCTCTCTCTCTCTCTCTCTCTCTCTCTCTCTCTCTCTCTCTCTCTCTCTCTCTGAATAATTATAACATTTATTTGTATTTAAAAGGCAGATAAAAATAAACTTATAAGACATAATCTAAATATACAAATAGGTGTTTGTGTGTGTGTGTGTGTGTGTGTGTGTGTGTGTGTGTGTGTGTGTGTGTGTGTGTGTGTGTGTGTGTGTGTGAGAGAGAGGGAGAGAGAGAGAGAGAGAGAGAGAGAGAGAGAGAGAGAGAGAGAGAGAGAGAGAGAGAGAGAGAGAGAGAGAGAGAGAGAGAGAAAGAGAAAGAGAAAGAGAAAGAGAGAGAGAGAGAGAGAGAGAGAGAGAGAGAGAGAGACAGAGACAGAGACAGAGACAGAGAGAGAGGAAGAGAGAGAGAGAGAGAGAGAGAGAGGGGTTATTTGAGGATTAAGATGAAGGACGGGTCACTGGAGGTCAGCCAATGACAGATCCCATAAAAAAGGAGGTGACATATGTCGCCTGATTTGGTATTTTGGTTAGGAAGAGCCTGGTATACTTTCCCTGCGATCAGTGTTAAGGTTGGGGAGAGCCATGTAGGGATTCCAGGGGACTGTACCTAACTTACGAAATGTCGATTCAAAAGACGTCGCTAGTGGCCTGACATCGATTGCCAGGAAGTAGTGGTAGCAGTAGTGGTAGTGACAGTAGTGATAGTCTGGTCTTGGTTGACCTTCCTTTCCCTGCCAGCCATGGCTGGGGAGAGAAGCCTTCACCCTTACTATCCTGTATCCTTCACTCTAGATTAGATAGTGTAGTCTCACAAGCAGCCTCGTAAGGGCTAGCAGGCCTGTTGCTGTTTGTTCTTCCTATGTGTTCCTATGTGTTCCTCTTCTTCCTCCTCCTCCTCCTCCTCCTCCTCCTCCTCCTCCTTCTCCTTCTCCTCCTCCTCCTCCTCCTCCTCCTCTTCCAACATTGCCAGAGAGACCTTCCATGAATTTGACTCGAGCTCATATTCCGGAATGGCCGCCCTCCGAGGCATCTCAAGGGTGGGTCGAGGAACAGCATGAGTGGGTGAGTGGGGGAAGAGGTGAGTGGATGAGTGGGCTGGGTAGATGGGTGAGTGGTGGGGTGAGGATAAGGACTCAGGCCAATGAAGTGAGCAAGTGTTGGAGTAAACAGCTCGGAACTCTTGTCCTTGACTGGTGCCAAAGGATGATATGCTGCTAGATGTGTTAGGAGGAGGAGGAGGAGGAGGAGGAGGAGGAGGAGGAGGAGGAGGAGGAGGAGGAGGAGGAGGAAGAGGAAGAGGAAGAGGAAGAGGAGGAGGAGGAGGAGGAGGAGAAGGAGAAGGAAAAGGAAGAAGAAGAGGTAGTAAGAGAAAGTGGAAGGGAGTAAGCGAAAAGAAAGAGAAAGAGGATGAAAGCTACAATTTTATAAGAGGAGAAAGCACGCACGTGAAATACATAC
>JAPQNM010000038.1:21766921-21771921 GCA_029783475.1 Metacarcinus magister
AATCTTCTTACGTAAACACTGACGACCACCAGTAACCCAATACCAATCCCGCTGCTGGTGCAAACACAACTGAAAGTACCACGCGCCTAACCCGGTTAATGCTGCACTATGTAGTAAACCCGATTCAGGCGAGTATAATCAAGGCAGAGTTGAGTTTGGGAAGTATATGGATTCTTAGTTGTATGATATGGGATATGAAAACCTGTGTGTGCAGAGGGAAGATTGTACTGCAGTGAGGAATTTTATTTTCACAGAGAGAGAGAGAGAGAGAGAGAGAGAGAGAGAGAGAGAGAGAGAGAGAGAGAGAGAGAGAGAGAGAGAGAGAGAGAGAGAGAGAGAGAGAGAGAAAGAGAAAGAGAAAGAGAGAGAGAGAGATGCCAAAGAAATGAAGGCTGCGTTCCGAACAGTCATCTTTATTGGGGGTTTTCTTTGTTCTCTTCTTCCCTCACGCCTCCACACACACCAGTCATGCCGTGCTCTACCATCCCCCTCTCCCTACACACCCACACACGTATTTGTAAAAGAGGAAAACACAAAATTCTCCTGCAGGACTATGCGTAGGAGAGAGAAACTAAAAATGCATACAAGGCAGGAGGAGACTTGAATGAAAGAAGTAAAAACAAAATAATGGTGAGGTAACATGAAAAAAGGAGTGTGATGTATATAGATAAATAAATGTTGTGATTATAAAAACTAGGAAAAGCGTGATATTGTAAATCTTTCGTATAAAAATAAACTATACGAAAATCAAAATAAGAATCACACCTGTCTTAGTACCAATAGGAATGTTTGCTTGTGCTTTCTCCACCAATACAACGATAGCCAAATTCTTCTTCCTCCTCCCCTCCCCCTTCATACAAGATTCCTTTTCAATCATAATACGGTCCCGTCAAAATATTTAATACAGAAGTGCATACGTCTGCGTAGGTTAGTGGACTTTAATACTATGAAGGGAATCTAAACGAAAGGAATATTATACATTATTTTTTCCTTTGCATAAAGAAAATTAGATGTAGAGGTTATAGTTAGTCTTAAAATGGGATAAGATCATAATGAGGAGAGCTTGAATAATTCTCCCAGGTGTCATGAGACTGTGTACTAAGGGACGTGCTAACAGGTATATAATTAACATTTCCTGGGCTTTGACATAATCCAGTAAACTCAGGTATTAGCGTTACCAAGTTTAGAGGAGTTACTGGTGTGTGTGTGTGTGTGTGTGTGTGTGTGTGTGTGTGTGTGTGTGTGTGTGTGCGTGCGTGCGTGCGCGTGCGTGCGTGTGTGTGCGTGTGTGCGTGCGTGTGTGCGTGCGTGCGTGCGTGCGCGCGTCTGTGTGTGTGTGTGTGTGTGTGTGTGTGTGTGTGTGTGTGTGTGTGTGTGTGTGTGTGTGTAATTCACTGTACAGTCTGCTGCTGGTCTCTCGAGACAGCCGGCCGTCCCCCTATGGAAGAGCTCAGAGCTCATACTGACCAATCTTTGGGTTGGACCGAGACCACTCACACACCGGGACAACGAGGTCACAACTCCTCGACTTACATCCCGTACCTACTCACTGCTAGGTGAACAGGGGCTACACGTGAAAGGAGACACACCCAAATAATCTCCGTCCGCCCAGGGGATCGAACCCTGGCCTCCTCGGTTGTGAGCCGAGTGCGCTAACCACTACGCTAGCGGATCGTGTGTGTGTGTGTGCGTGTGTGCGTGTGTGTGTGTGTGTGTGCGTGTGTGCGTGTGTGTGTGTGTGTGTGAGGATGAGAAAATGAGAGAAGCGGACACACACACACACACACACACACACACACACACACACACACACACACACACACACACACACACACACACACACACACACACACACCTTATTGCTTAATTTTTATAATTCAGAATCTTAATCATGACTGAAATAACTCTAAAACTAGCTTGTGGCTATAACACGTAGGACTATTCAGTATGAAAGCCTTCTCCTACCATCTCCTCAGTCCTCCACTCCTGCCAGCTCACATATAAATGAGATAAAATCAAGTAATGAGAGAAAGTCAAGTAGAAAAAAATAAGTGTAGCTCATATACGTTTATAAAAGTTTCCGGGAGAACAATGAAATAAGAGTAAATATTAGAATCATGTTCTGTGAGATAGGATGTTAATATTCTCTTTAGTAGCATTTAGTTAGACATCTAAAGAATATAATATGACTCTTACCTTGTGGGCTCCAAGACCAGGTGTAACTAATATGATGTGTATACACTTATGTGCCATAATGTCAGGGTGGCAAGAACAGTAACCAGGGTGTGGAGTCTTGTTCATAAATTTTGCGCAATGATAGCACACATCAAGGTGGTATGCAGAACAAGGCGAGGTGTAAGGCGTCTGGTGCAGGCTGGAAGGGCAAGTAAAGCCGTCAGACTTGAGGAATCAATCGCTAGTCGTAAACACACGACCGTGAAGTTCGTTCCATTTATCTGTGAGGCAATTACAAACAACAAAGGACTGTTTAAAGTGACTGTCTCTTCTTAATACCTTTTCTTTTGGGCGGGAGTAAGTTACCAATGATGTTAACCCCTCCGGTCCGGCCAAGTTGCACCCAGCACTCCATTTTCTAAACGCTGATTTTGCTCGATGTCGACTGTTTTCACACTACCTTCACTCTCAACCTATATATTGTACTGACATAGAAATTATTTTTTTGACTAAAATGGTTCACTCTCAAGAGGATCATGCTTTTTCACCATAAGTATTGGACCCCCAGCCTGGGGGGTCCAATACTTTTAACTAAAATGGTGCACTCTCAAGAGGATCATGCTTTTTTCATCATAAGTATTGGACCCCCAGCCAGTCCAATACTTTTGACTACTACTGTAGAGTCAGTTTTATCATTAATACAATTTAAAGCACTAATTCACCTTTAAGTGTTATTGAATGAGTGTGTGTTACAATTATATATATATATATATATATATATATATATATATATATATATATATATATATATATATATATTTTATTTTCTTCAAAGGGTGTGTATGTATGACGTCTGCATTACACAATACTCATACACCATGAAATTAACTTAGTGTAAGAAGTGAAAACTATCTTAATCATTTTAGCATACTTCGTGAATATTAGGGTGGACTGACAAAATTTCCTGGAAAAAAATATATATTCGGTGTTGTGTGATGTTGGAAGAATCGCTATTGTAAGAGAGAGAGAGAGAGAGAGAGAGAGAGAGAGAGAGAGAGAGAGAGAGAGAGAGAGAGGAGAGAGAGAGAGAGAGAGAGAGAGAGAGAGAGAGAGAGAGAGAGAGAGAGAGAGAGAGACATACATACATACATACATACACACATGAAAGCAGCGTCAGAAGGTAGTTTGAAACAAACATAAACAAACAAAGAGACAGGCAGACATACAAAAATATAAAGAAAAAAAGCGGATAGAAACAAAGGCAAACACACACACACACACACACACACACACACACACACACACACACACACACACACACACACACACACACACACACACACACATACGGAAGCAAGCAAAAATATGAACGAAAAACATGAGAGAGAAAGGTATAAAAATAGACACGGACAAAGACTTGAGTGAGGCTACAGACGGACAGACAAGCGTAATAAAAACAAGAGAGGTTCTACTGGGCTCGCTGTAGTGCAATACCTGCCAGCCAATGAATGGTCTGCCCTTCTGAGAGCCTTCATGCATTCCTTACCACCAAGTTGAGGGGAAGGAGAGGGAAGGGAGCGGGTAGGGAGAGAGTAGAGAGAGTGGAGGGAAGAGGGAAGGTAGAGGGGAGGAGAGGAAAGGGTGAGGCATGGAAAGCAATTTTGTAAAGGTGACTCATTTTAAACCCTTAGATGCCACTCAGATCCGACACTCCCTCTCAATCTGTTTTCACTCCTAATTCCTATCCTTCCCTCTTCTTCTTCCGCCTTCTCCTCCCCCCCTCCTCCTCCTCCTCCTCCTCTCCTCCTCCTCCTCCTCCTCCTCCTCCCTCCTCTCTCCTCCTCCTCCTCCTCCTCCTCCTCCTCCTCCTCCTCCTCCTCCTACCTCCTCTCCCCTGCCCCTCTTTCTCCATCGTATTCCCTCCTGGTCTTCCTCCTTATTTCCTCCTCCTCCTCTTCCTCCTCTGTGATCTCCTTATCCTTCTCCTCCACTTATTTTATCATATTCGTAGCGCCCACTCTCTTTACTTCTCACAAACTTTTTTTTTCTCTCTCTCTCTCTCTCTCTCTCTCTCTCTCTCTCTCTCTCTCTCTCTCTCTCTCTCCTCTCTCTCTCTCTCTCTCTCTCTCGCTCTCGCTCTCGCTCTCGCTCTCGCTCTCGCTCTCTCGCTCTCTCTCGCTCTCGCTCTCTCTCCTCGCTCTCGCTCTCGCTCTCGCTCTCTCTCTCTCTCTCTCTCTCTCTCTCTCTCTCTCTCTCTCTCTCTCTCTCTCTCTCTCTCTCTCTCTCTCTCTCTCTCTCTCATGCAACCGCTCTCCTCCTTTATCTTTCCTCCCTTTCTCTACCAGTCCTCTCTCCCTCCCTTCATTTTTCATGCTCTGCCTTTCTTCCTCCCTTCCTCCTTCCCCTCCTCCTTCCCTTCCTCCTTCCCTTCCTTCCTCCCTCCCTCCATCCCTCCCTCCTTCCCTCCTCCCTAATTTTGTATGGGTATTTTCAGTTTTTTTTCAGTTTCTTTTTTTTCTTTGTTTATTGATACCAATATGTTTTTTATATTTATTTGAATTATTTTGAAGATAATAATTGCATTATCTCTCTTATATTATATAATTTTAATTGAAAATGAAAATGTTATATCAAAATATATATTTTTTTCCATAATAAGAAACAAAACATTATAAAAACATCTTAGAAAAATCCGAACAATTATAACAATTTTTGAAACCATAGAAAACATTAATAAATAAAGAAACCAAGAAAAATATTATATCGGCTAATAATGTTGTACGCGTATTTACAGTTATTTGTTCAGTTTCTTTTTATACTTTGTT
>JAPQNM010000038.1:21786921-21819421 GCA_029783475.1 Metacarcinus magister
CACACACACACACACACACACACACACACACACACACACACACACACACACACACACACACACACACACACACACACACAGGCATGTAGGTAGAATAATTGAAGATTTCTGCTCATTGAATATTTAGAACGACAACAACGTAATGAAATTTCCTGATGCGGCGAGGCAGTGGTGCCCCGGGAAGGCGTGGCCCGGCAACAATGGTGTGTGCGGTTCATTAGAGTTCACTCCTGCGACAGGCTTCCTTGGGCGTCGGCACTAATTTGAATTTGCAACTCATTTTCCTCACGGCTTTCAATATCTAACACTTGCATGGAATCAAATAGAAAAAGTTTCTGAATTACAACTGAGATAATAACAATGACATCATCTTGGACTGAGTAGTGGGATGTGGTTCCTATTTTCGGGGTAGCAGCGTTCTTTCTCTCCTGACGTGCTATTGATGGATCTGTGCAATGTCTCTCTCTCTCTCTCTCTCTCTCTCTCTCTCTCTCTCTCTCTCTCTCTCTCTCTCTCTCTCTCTCTCTCTCTCTCTCTCTCTCTCTCTCTCTCTCTCTCTCTCTCCACATAGAAAACAGGAAAAGAAAAGAGAAAGGCAATATGAAGAGACGGGGTGAGACTTGTAATCCGTTACCTTTAGTATTGTTTCAGGAGGCTCAATGAAAATGAAGAATAATTATGAGATTCCACAAGTTCCCTGTCTTTCTGTTTGGTGATTCTATGATTTAAGTGGACGGTATATACCATACTGCTTTTACATGATTTATTTCTCGCCGTGGCTGTCCACGGCACGGCAGCGGCCTGCACCTCACAGCTTCTTACTAAGGAGGCAACATGTACTATGACAGTAGATTTGCCTTGGCCATGCGCGTGCTGTGTAAAGAGATGCATAGGAATTTTCAGTCTACTGCGTGGACTGCCTCAGCGAGAAACCGCATCGTAAGAAAGCAGCGTATTATGCCTTGAAGGTGTCCCGACTGCAAGTCCATAAGTATAACAACAATGCTTTGCACCACCTCTCAGTAGTTTATGTTGGTTCTGAGAGAAGAAAGTGGATCTGATTCGGTAAATGTAAGTGTGATATGCGCACAATTCGATGGCAGAACTGAGGAAGTCGATGGTGAGGTGCTGGTAGGAAAGGCTTCGTGTTGACGCCATAATCGTACGTCTTGAGACACTCTACACTTGTCTTGGTTTGCTTAGTTTCAGATGACGTGACACTTTTTCTCTTAACTTTGCCCCTTTTCATCAGCAAATTTCTACAACATAGATCAAATGCATCAGACATACATTAGCAGCTTAAGGGCACCCTTCCCGTAGGAGCAAACATACATTGGATTCGTTCACTTCACTTCCACGACAGGCAAGCAGAAAATAAAACGGATTTTCCCCCATATATATATCGCTTGTCAGGGGAATGATATGTGGAGAATGTAAATATTCTTATCTTTTTCTTTCCCAGAATCTGGCCACGTCGAGTGCAAAACAGGAGAAAGGAGGTTTCACTTGGCTCATATGCATAACCACGCCGTCTTACCCACGACCACTAAGAAGAACGTTCGTCTATGTAACAAGGGAAAGGCCATCAACCTATGGAACTGGTAAGGATTAGGCCTGCTTTTTTTTCTTTCCTTTTCATCGTGAGGCGAGACTGGTAGTGCTGGCATCCACCCAGGGAGATCTTTAATAATTTTGCTTGTTAATCTATGTTTTTTTTCTTTTCTTAAACCAACGTAGTACCTACTTACATTTGCACACACACACACACACATACACACACACACACACACACACACACACACACACACACACACACACACACACACACACACACACACACACACACACACACACACACACACACACACACACACACACACACACACACACACACACACACACACACACACACACACACACACACACACACACACACACACACACACACACACACACACACACACACACACACACACACACACACACACACACACACACACACACACACACACACAAAGGAACACAGACATCAAACACACTGTACACTGCTTGGGCACGCAATCTCTCTCTATCATATAATGATTTGACATGAAGATATGCGTCGTCAGTCCTGAGAGGCAACGCAAGAATATGATAATGAACACAGCAACCAAATCTTTAATAATCACAGGCACACACACCCTCAATAGCTTACACGCGGAACCAATGCGTAGAAGCACTAAGCACATAAAATAACAAGTGAAAAGACTTTGTTGGTGAAGCGAAGACCTGCGACATGAGGCTCCACGCTGGGCTGCTGGTTCCTCAGGGCTCTAGGGGTCCATGCTGACGGACGTAGTGGGGGGATTGAGCGGTGTGTCCATGGTTGGGGTCTGTCGATTGCTACTGCTGGGCGGGTACGGCTGGCGGGGCGAAGAGGAATCCCGCCCAACGCCCAGGGTGCCTCGTGTCCTAGTGGAGCCCGGGCCTCTGCATCTGCCACCTGCGACGCCACCCGTGACACGCGAGGCAGGTCGCTTCCCGCCTTCACTGTTGAACATCGTCATGGCCCACTGCTCGGGTCGGGGCTTACCTGCCAGGGGAAGGATAAGGCTTTGAGGCTTGCTGGCACCTATGAAGACACACGCACTTACACGCACATGCACATAGACACACATATACACATACACATACATTTCCATACACTTACACACACATACCCACACACACTTAAAAAACAAACACACACACACACACACACAAACACACACACACACACACACACACACACACACACACACACACACACACACACACACACACACACACACACACACACCAATTACAATGTTTCCATTTGCACATTTTCTGCTGATTTTTGTAAACATAAGGAAAAATAACAAGAAAAAAAAATGCGAAACAATGTGAGAAAACGAGCATAGCAATTTTGGGCCACCACCAAAAGTTCATGTCACGTCTCGGAGAAGAAATTTGTGATATCCAGCCTCGTGTCGCAACCCATTACAACAAACACAGGCGGCGGTGGGTTGGTACAGTTATTTTTTTTATTACTAGAGAAGAAACGTCGCTTATCTTCATTTAATTAAATTTTGGATTAAATTAAGCTCAAGCCTCTTCTCGGGGCTTGGCCATCTCAAGCGTTCGCATCACCATCTCGTACTCCAGCTTGCACCATATGGGCGGCACGTACTCCCTCTTGACAGGGTTGACCTTTCTTGTGTAGTGTTGGAAGATACTGTTTTTAAGCGGAACGTTGTCGTGGTAATCTGCATCTACGAGTATGTAATGAAGTGTGTGTGTGTGTGTGTGTGTGTGTGTGTGTGTGTGTGTGTGTGTGTGTGTGTGTCTGTGTCTGTGTCTGTGTCTGTGTCTGTATGTGTGTGTGTGTGTGTGTGTGTGCGTGTGGAAAAAATAGAGGGAAAAGATACAGGTTGGAGCAAGAATTTAAAAAGAAAAAAATTATAGTTGCCGAAGGGAGGACCGTGTGGCGGTGGGTGGTGTGAGAAAAAATTAAAGGGATCAGGATGTGGGGACGGAGAGTAAGGGTGACAGGAAGGGCGAGGGTGAAAGTAAAATGTGAGGAGATATATGAATAAAGGCAGTCTTTCTTTACCCAACAAAGACACACTGATGGTATACGAATTTTTTTTTTTTTAATTACGTGGAAAATGTTGCAGCAAGATGTTAGATGAACACAGTGTTACCATCAGATGCTTTGTCTTCTCATTATGTGTGTACAGCATTAACAAAATCAATGTTTCTTTTACTGCAGAACTCCAAAGAAAACGTATATTGAAGACCCTGGAGTTTGTATATCCTTATCGAAAACAGTAGCGGACACACTGATCTCCCGGCGTCATTACTTCCTTCCAACGTCGTTACTTCCTTCCAACGTCGTTTAATTATAACAGTTTTCCTTTCCTAAATTGAGGCATAAAATGAGATACAGGTGCATCACGTGATTTGTGACACTTGCAAAGATAGACAAAACTAAAAAAAAAAGATACTCGTGACACATCCCACCTCTCTCTCTCTCTCTCTCTCTCTCTCTCTCTCTCTCTCTCTCTCTCTCTCTCTCTCTCTCTCTCTCTCTCTCTCTCTCTCTCTCTCTCTCTCTCTCTCTCTCTCTCTCTATCTATCTATCTATCTATCTATCTATCTATCTATCTCACGCACGCACGTACGCATGCAAGTACTCCTTACTCACCACAAGACAGCATGCGTTTGAAGGCTCTCCTGAATTTGACCGAGAGCGCGTTGTACAGGATGGGGTTGATGGCGCTGCAGGAGGAAGAGAGGGAGGTGAGGTTAAGTGATGAGGATAGTAGCAGTAGTAGTAGTAGTAGTAGTAGTAGTAGCAGTAGTAGTAGTAGTAGAAGTAGTAGCAGTAGCAGTAGTAATACGAATGTAACAGTACACATTAACATTAAAAAGAGGAATAAATTTAAATTGCAAATAGAAAATTCGAAAAAAAGATAACAGAAGTGTGCGTCTCACCTATTGATGAAGATACACGTTTTGGCGAAGAGCAAGTACCAGAGGTCTTTGTAGGTGTTGTGGCCGAACATCGCAAGCACTGAATTGTAGACGAGGAGTGTGCGATAAGGTAACCACAGGGTCGCAAAGATGGCCACCACCACCACTAACATTTTCACCACCTGTGGGGAGATTTAAGAGGTTATATTAGAGGTGTGTGGGGGAGACAAGACTTATGTAGAAGGACGAAGAGAGATAAGGAGAGAGAGAGGGAGGAAAGACAGGTTATCATGGTAAGGGAGGGATGAAAAGACGTTGTAAGGAAGTATACATGAAATGTAATATAGAAAAGGTACTTATGGACGATGAAAAGAGAGATAAGATTTTGATGGATGGGAAGGAAGAAATATGTTGATATGATGGAACGGTAAGGAGGGAGAAATGAAGGCTACTGGTATCAGGAAAAAAGGGAAGGAATATAGGATGAGTGAAAGGATACTGGCATGGCTGATGAAATGGGAGGGAATATAAGAGGTAGGAGAGATCCAGGTAAGAGGGAGAGGGAGAGGGATGAGGAGGAGTGTAGATGCACGTGGCAAGAGGGATAGAAAGAAGG
This sequence comes from Metacarcinus magister, assembly GCA_029783475.1. Classification (NCBI taxonomy): domain Eukaryota; kingdom Metazoa; phylum Arthropoda; class Malacostraca; order Decapoda; family Cancridae; genus Metacarcinus; species Metacarcinus magister. The sequence goes on from JAPQNM010000038.1 coordinate 21,792,014, forward strand.
AAAAGCTGTGGAAAATTATGTATTACGAGATGCTTTTAACCTTCAAAGAACGGAAGCTTCTCCTCCTCCTCCTCCTCCTCCTCCTCCTCCTCCTCCTCCTCCTCCTCCTCCTCCTCCTCCTTCTCCTCCTCCTCCTCCTCCTCCTCCTCCTCCTCCATCTCCTATATCTCCTCCTCCTGCAGCTGGCCTGACTCAATTCCAAGTCCACTTTACATAAACGCTTTTGGTGACGGTCTTGGGCACTGGAACGGCAAGATCCACTATCACATTTGAGAGTTTGTCGTCTTCCATGTTGCCGAGAAGATAGAATCGATCCGAGGTATTTGTTATTCGGTAGGAGCTCAAGGTCTACTAACACAAAGGAATATTGTCTCTTATCGTGTGGGTCCTGTGGAAATAAATGGTTTTAATGCCACTGCTGTTGTTTATGATGTAGTGAGACAGTAGTTCGCGATTTTTTTTTTATTATTATTTTTTTTTTAGTTTAGGTGTGGACTTGTTAAGAATAGTAGTATTAGTAACCCAAAGTGATGCAGGGGGGGTAAAAATATCACCACTACCACCACTACCACCAACAATATTAATAACAATAACCTTCCACAAACTCTTATACGCAAAACAAAATTTAAAAATTGCAAAACAAACTATGAATATGTAGTGAACCTGAATATCATAAGTGTCAGGTATAACATTTTTTCTATTTTCTCTCTCTCTCTCTCTCTCTCTCTCTCTCTCTCTCTCTCTCTCTCTCTCTCTCTCTCTCTCTCTCTCTCTCTCTCTCTCTCTCTCTCTCTCTCTCTCTCTCTTTCTCTTTCTCATATTTCACTGCATTCGTGCCCTCGTAACTAAAATTTTTGCCAGACTGATGCTGAAATTCGACCAGCGGCGCCTCAGCGGTGTATCCATCAAGACTCTTACGTGTTTCCGGAGATGAGACAAGACACCACTGCAGTTCTTTTCCCAACTGCTACCACATGGATTTTTTTGTTCACTCTCTCTGTTCCTATCTTCCTCTTTCATTGCTCATGGGATTTTCAAGGGATTAGCCTCTCAGATGGGCTGGTCCATTCTTGCCAATTGTTTGCGGTAGAGCACTGAAGGGAAGGAGGGAAAGAGAAGCTGATTCTGCTATGTAAGAGAGAGAGAGAGAGAGAGAGAGAGAGAGAGAGAGAGAGAGAGAGAGAGAGAGAGAGAGAGAGAGAGAGAGAGAGAGAGAGAGAGAGAGAGAGAGAGAGAGAGAGAGAGAGGATGATGTAATGAATATGTAAATAGATAGATGAGTACATAGCATAGATGGAGAGAAAGTTTTGAATAAATGGATAATCAAACTGACGTGTCAATACTAAACATACAAACAAATAATAACAAATGATAAAGTATATGAATTTACTCATAAATATCATACAACGGTTTATTGTCGGTAATCGTAGCTAACGTACAAAGGCGGAGTAGTGCAAGGAAACAGGAAACTGAAAGGAAACCAAGCAGAGGCAACCAGGATATTGCTGACTCGGAGGAAAGATTTTATAAGCGTCTTGTGTTTATATTTCTGGAGTGACTGTAACATTTTGTCCGTGGGAGGTGGAAGGAAACATTCTACTGCTGTTGCCTCTGTTCATTATTTTGAACAGTAGTAATAGTAGTAGTAGTAGTAGTAGTAGGAGAAGGAGGAGGAGGAGGGGGAGGAAGAGGAAGAGGAAGAGGAAGAGGAAGAGGAAGAGGAAGAGGAAGAGGAAGAGGAGGAGGAGGAGGAGGAGGAGGAGGAAAATTATTGCCACTGAAACATTTTGACGCATTATTATCACACTTTTATTGACAGTTCGTAGTATGTCCCTGAAACTTTGGGAACAGTGCACAGTGTAGTGTTTGTAACTTTCTATCAATCAAATATTACTTTCTGCTCCAGAAGGTTGGTTCTCACCTTTCGTCTGCATAGAAACTCACAACTCTTCGTCTAACTAACTTATATTTTTTCCGACTTTCCTCTCTAAGTCAGAATTTTTCCTGCATAATTCTCATAAATTTTGTTGGCAGCGCCCAGCATGTCCCTGGAGCAGCCTGGAGCAGCCACAGGGGAGCGGAGTGACGCATGGGTCTTTCTATGTTTTTTACGTGGAGCAAATTAACTAACACCAGAAATTAGCCTTAACATGGCGTGTTCGGCCCTTAGCGTCTTGACCCAATTATTGAGTTTTTTATATCCTGGAACATTTTCTCGATCTTATCAACCATATTTTTTTTCTTCAATCACAGAAGCCTTAGAAAAATGCCGAGATCAGGACGGAAAAATTGAATCTCATTACAAGAAGGATGAAATTTGAGAATTTCCTTCTCATCCACATTTCTAAAAAAAATAAATATATATATATATATATATATATATATATATATATATATATATATATTAATATATATATTAAGAACGAAAACTATGGAGGTCGCAAAGATTATCAGGTTAACGTACACATTTTTAAAAGATATAAAACACACTCCACATAACTTTACCGAGTGGTGGATATGAAGGCAAAAATCAATAGAAGTAAAAAAAAATTAAATAAATAAATAAATATATATATATATATATATATATATATATATATATATATATATATATATATATAGAGAGAGAGAGAGAGAGAGAGAGAGAGAGAGAGAGAGAGCAAGACATACTACTACAAGAAGAATCCAAACATAAAATATGATATGTTCAAAAATAAAACAATGATAAATTAATATTCGTTCCCACAAACAGTAGTCAGAAAAAAGAACAAAATCAGTTAATACAGTAAAAGCATAAACATCGAAGAGCTTAGAAGCGGCCTTTTATAGTCAGTCTCTCTTTGACCCCAAGAAGCGGCGGTGGTGACCTTCTGCCAACGTCACATCAACAATTCCTTCTACAAGCTCAGACCTTGAAGGCCGCCTCGATGACCGTCACTCACTGAGATTGGCATGTGAAAGGTTTATTATGGAAGCTAATGATCGTAGTCTTGGGTTATCGTTACCAGGGATACTCAACATTCTCTCTCTCTCTCTCTCTCTCTCTCTCTCTCTCTCTCTCTCTCTCTCTCTCTCTCTCTCTCTCTCTCTCTCTCGCTCTCGCTCTCGCTCTCGCTCTCGCTCTCTCGTCAGGTTCCATGTCTCGTAAAAGTATTCAATGATTTATCACCACATGAAAAGTTTCGCTATGTGCAATTTTTCAGAAAGAATATGAAATTGGAGACTCATAACGCAAGATGGTGTTGGTAAACGTGACGGTGGGTAATGTGTTTTGAGTTTTAATGGGGAATAAAATCGTGACCATATTTAGATTGGTTGTGTAAGAGTATAGTACAGTAGTGGGTTGGGGGGAAGTGGAAAAAATTGTGTGTGGAATAAGTTTAAAATCAGAACCCAAAACAATTGAAATCAAACAAAAATATGAACTTTATTATTGCAATAGAGATGGACTTTGAAGGTTGAGATATAAAAAAAAAAACTGAAATAATGAGGAAACTGTAGCAAAAATTTCGTATATTAGATAAAAATAAGTGTAACATGATTGGTGTAAAATGAGGCGGTTAATACATTTTTTTTTTCTTACTTAAAGGTCAAAGGAAATTCTGTTGAGTTTTGAGAAATATTTAATGTCAGTCAGTACAAGAGGTGTTTGAATATCCTGTTGCGGAAAGTAGAGGACAATTAAAAAATTGTAAGCATATTGAAGTTGAAAAACTCACAAGTTTCTTCATATTTTCTAAAATGAACATATAAAGATGAAAACTATAAGAAATAAAATGAAAAAATAATGCCATTGGTGAAACTCTGTTAGTAAAAATAATAATGTTGAACAGAAACTGAAAAAAATAAGTCAAGTGATTCCTGTGACAGTACATAGATATAATAACACAGGAACAACAAATATAAAGATGAACTATTTTACCTAATTGCCACAAAATCTATATGAGAAGAAAGTCATAAAAGATATAGAGAAAGTCATATTGTAAAAACACGTGGTTGAGTGGCATCATATCGGTTTGGTGTCCTCCTCAATGCAATGCTAAGAGGTTTGCTTCACAAGTACTCGTTATGATGGTGAAGACGCACTGCTTCGTTAAACTATTCTTGTATCCATAGAGAAAACAGGAAAAAAGCAATTATAAAAAGCAAACGAAAATACTCTGATGATGGCTTTTGAGATGCCTTGTTAGTAAGAGGATTTACAAATATCTATACCAGTTTTTCTTTGTGGGAGCGAGGCGTGTGGGGGCAAAGGACATGAGTGTGCGTCAAGTGGTAGTTGCTTTGGCCTTGTACTGCATGACCTCAACACAGAGTCGTAGCATTGAAATCTAGCTTATATTCTGGCCGTGACTAATGAGGCTCTCAGCAGGGCCATTCAGAACTCAATTTGGAATAAAATATAACAAGTTTTCCAAGTATTTTACCATGACTTATGCTACAAAAATTACTATGTTTTCCATCTATCTGTCTTTCTCTTTGTTTGGAGATTATAGGAGTAGGATGATGATGATGATGATGATGATGAGGAGGAGGAGGAGGAGGAGGAGGAGGAGGAGGAGGAGGAGGAGGAAGAGGAAGAGGAAGAGGAAGAGGAAGAGGAAGAGGAAGAGGAGGAGGAGGAGGAGGAGGAGGAGGTGGAGGAGGAGGAGGAGGGAGATGAGTGACTCGTGAAGGTGAAGAGTCGGGAACGTTTCACAGTTTTACCACCGTGACTTTGCTCTATCGCAAATACTAGTTTATCAGACTAAAGATGTAAAGAGCAATTAAATATTTAAGCACGAATCAAGAAGCATTAGGATCAAAGCATAATTTAGTATTGAGTTGTGTTTCGACGAGACAACAGGTCCAGTGCTGTAATAATGATGATGATGATGATGATAATGGTGTCAGTGGTGCAGGTGAGCGACCGTGGCTGTAGTCGGGAGTGCGGTGGGGGAAGTGGAGCAACAAGTAGATTAATAATGAGCATCGGACTCCTGGTTCCCTCGAGGCCAGGCGAGCGAACACCAGGTTGGGTTGGCTGACACCTGCCTCCTAGGAGAACAGATGTGACAGGTAGCGATAGCTATGTTGTGAGTATTTTGAAGATCTATGCCTCTGTGCACCTCAGTTTTGTATGTATGAGTCAACCTCTAATGCTACTGCTGTACTGCTGTAACTATCACCACCACTACCATTACCATTATTACCACCACTGTAACCACTGTAAAAGCAGCACCATTGTGACCTTCTTTACCTGGTGGCATCATGTACTTTAATACCAAACTCTCCTCGCGGGAATGATCATTAGCAGGTAAACACTCCTCTAGATGAGATCTTGGAGACAACCTTTGATGGATTGTTAGTGGTAATTGGGTAAATGATTTGCTGCTGCTCACTATTGGAATTACGGGAAAACTATTAAGGCGAGGAAGAAGGGAAGGAGAAGAGACTGGGAAGAAGGAGGAGGAGGAGGAGAGGAAGGAACAAGAGAAGGGGGAGGAGGAGGAGAAGAAGGAGGAACAAGAGAAGGAGAAAGAGGAAGAGGAAAGCTGAGGTGTAGAAAACAAGGCCACAGAAAGAAAGATCACAAGTCACCCAGTATGAAACCATTGAATGGGTGCAGTCTCGGGTTTCTGGAATGACGGTCCAACAACAATCTATGATGTGATGACGTAGTTGCCTCAAAGGTTTTTTTTTTTATTTCTTTACCCCTGAAAGTCCTTGAAATCGCGACTGTGTGTATCATTCACCTGTCAACAACATTTTCATAACCCAACATAAGGCGCCTTGAAGCTATGATGCAGTGCCTAGTGGTGGTGGTGGTGGTGGTAGTGGTGGTGGGGGTGGTGGTGGTGGTGGCGATGATGGTGGTGGTGGTGATGGTGGTGGTGGTGGTCAGTTACCTTTCCGATCATTAGAAGCAAAGTTAAATAATAGCTTCAAAGGCAAAAGAAAAAGAAAAGTAAAAGTTTATCGCAAGGTAAAAAAAAACCAAATGTGCGTCTTCCTGTTGCCAGTCTTTTGTTTCTCATTGTGTGTGTGAGAGTGAGCGACAATAATGTGTTGTTCTGAGAAGCGTGTAGTGAGTCGCTGCTGCCAAGAAGCGGACGATCGATGGCCAGCTTTACAAAGTTTAGTGTGACTCGAAAAAAAAAATGAAAAAAGAAGAAAAAAAAAGCAGTTTACGGTTGTTAAATGTCTCTAAAAGAAATGTTGTCGGAGGTAGCTTCGTTTTACAAATCCCTGCTCTCTCTCTCTCTCTCTCTCTCTCTCTCTCTCTCTCTCTCTCTCTCTCTCTCTCTCTCTCTCTCTCTCTCTCTCTCTCTCTCTCTCTCTCTCTCTCTCTCTCTCTCCCTCCCTCTCCCTCTCTCTCTCTCTCTCTCTCTCTCTCTCTCTCTCTCTCTCTCTCTCTCTCTCTCTCTCTCTCTCTCTCTCTCTTTCTCACACACACACACACACACGCACGCACACACACACACACACACACACACACACACACACACACACACACACACACACACACACACACACACACACACACACACACACACACAGAATTAGAAGAGAATGATGTATGATCCTTCAAAGTTAGGACATTTTGAGCTGGTCGTAATTACAAAGTGGATTACTCCTCGTCTTTTTGTCTTTTTCCTTTACTAGTTTTCTGTTGTAACATGACATGGAACATATATTCCGACGGCATATTATCTTCCTAATTATAGTGCATTCTGTATTTATTTATATCATGGATTCTAGTGTACGAGGCTTATGTGTGCTTTGCTTTGTTTGATTTACTGTTGAGTTTTGTGCAAGAGTAACACATGAATGGTTCTCGATGTATTAAAACGAAATTCCACATGCATGATTGGGTCTTTAGCTCGTGACTGTCGATCCTCAGGTGGTGGCGGGCATGTGATCCGGCTTCCTATGATTTGTGGGTTATGGAAATTAAACCTTTTGAGTTTCTGTTGATTTGAAAAGTATTTTTGTTATTTCTGAATAGAACGATGCTGTTTTTGTCTGAGGGATGTAGTTCGCATGTTGCTGATCAGCTCTGTGTGTGTGTGTGTGTGTGTGTGTGTGTGTGTGTGTGTGTGTGTGTGTGTTTGTGTTTGTGTTTGTGTGTGTGTGTGTGTGTGTGTGTCAGTATTCGTTGTTAAAACTTGCAAACAAAATTAGTGTTTCCATTTACAACTCCTAGTCCACATTTGTATTCTTACTTGCAACACCTAATGAGGGAGTCTGAAGGTTGCAGTAAAAGTTAACTGGCGTTTATTTTCCATCCAAGGTTGTTGCATCGTAGTGCTTGGTGTCGAGGAGCTTCTCACAGCCTCCTGTCCGTAGTTGGGAGGAGTTACGGAAGTTGCAACAAAGCAAATGTTACCAAACTATATTTCCAACTTCTAAGTCCATGGAAAATTACATGACAAAAACACCATACCACATTTGCTAGTTGTTTCGTGTGATCTTATACGTAACACACTTATAAGTAATGACCGACGAGGTGTTATTACTTTACACACACGTCAGCAGATGTGTGTGAGGTGGACGAGAGACCTCAGGAGCAGAATTACAAGTTAGGTCGGTGGGACAATAGTGGCATGACGATATTACATGTTTCTCTTGGAAATACAACCAAAAATTCGGTTATTTTCATAATAGACATACTGCAAACTTTAATAGTATGCTTTTAACGATAGATAATTATTCGTTGATGGGTTTATCGAACTTGTGAGTCTAATCAACTTCGAGTGTAGCTGTTTTGCAGATAGGCGGTAGTCAATGCTACGTATTTAACGGAACCAAATCTCTGTGAACAAGCGAGAGGGAAATGGAAACTCGTAGGTACTCGTCTCGTATTACTATTCCGAGCTGAAATAAAAGCAATTTAGGCAGTTAAGTACCCATCATTATTTCTCTCCTAGTGAAGCCGATAAATCAGAAGCTCACTGCCAGAGTTCATCTCGGGTGTTACGAGGCTGCCAGACGCGATAAAAGAAAATGAATGCAACTCATAGCGACACGCGATGATATTAAAAACACACTGAGGCTGAGGAAGAAGTGTCGGGCAGCTTTATTTTATTTTTATTTCCGTCTTTATACTGGCTTTACGTCTCCTTTTACACCTCCCTATAACCTGCCCATTATGAGCGTGAAAAAAAGTAATCTGGTGGCACCATTGACGTGTTCAGCGATGCGATAGAACAAAACGTGTCATTAACAGTTTGAGCAGCGACTGTATTTACGATGGCTGGGGTGGGGGGAGGGGGGGGGGGAAGGGGAGGATTGAGGATTGGCGGAACTGAAACACTGGCAAGGTAACGGAGAGTCGATGGATGAGGTGGATGAGGAGGGTGCATGGATGAGGTGCACCGCCATTACGGGATTGCGACGCGACTGGCTGCTGCGTCTCCCTGGTTGTCATGAGTCGCGGTGATCCATAAGAATTTAAGATCCTGATGGTGGGTAACTGGGGATGGTGGTGGGCAGTTAGGACCGTTTATAGCGAGATTCTGAGGACGTGGAATGAGCGAGCTGCGTGAGAATGTGGAGCTAAATGAAGAGCGGAAGACCAGTGGGGTGGGAAGGGGGGAGGGAGGAGGTGGATGAGATGATGAAAGTAAGGGTGGATTAACATAGTGTAGCTAAAGTGGAATTGTATACACGCTTAAGTTAAGCTCTGGGATTATTATGTTTTGATGATTTTTTTTTAAGGAGTTGTGGTTTATGCTATACCTTAACGTTATAGAAAATCGTGTAGTGATGGTGATGGTGATGGTGATGGTGATGGTGATGGTGAGGTTAGTGAATATATCGGAGGAAAGCAGCTGAGTTAAGAATCACTGTAACACGTAGAGGCTGCACGAAGGCCCATGCATTACGGCGTTGTTAGGGCAGATCAGGTGGAATGATCGATGCAGGGTTACCAGACGGGTCAATACTCTTAGTGAAATTTCGTGGCGGCACCAATTTTCAGGTGGTGAATATTGCGTGTTGGGATGATTAAAACAATACGGAAAAGATGACTCTCTTTATGTTGGAGTCTAAAGATTATCGGACGTAAATGTGTCTGCAACGTGATGTGTTTTTAGCAGAGACAGACTGCATTTATCTGTCTTTTCTTTTACTGTGAACGAAGACGGTAGTTGTGGATCGGGTTTGTGCGGGACGTGTGTGTGTGTGTGTGTGTGTGTGTGTGTGTGTGTGGGTGTGTGTGTGTGGGTGTGTGTGTGTGTGTGGGTGTGTGTGTGTGGGTGTGTGGGTGTGTGTGTGTGTCTGTGTGTGTGTGTGTGTGTGTGTGGTGGCGGGAAACAAGCAAAGAAATAAATGATGTATATAGAGTATGAGGATAAGTGTTTAATTTTGCGAATTGAATATATTGAAATAATTTTTTGTTTTTTAACTTCTTTTATTTTTGTCTCGATAGAATTCTTAGCATAAGATTTGATAAAAAGATTCCCTTAAAGTAATGGATGTAAAATTCTACTCCACTAGATTTCCACGTCATTTTATATATATATTTTTCCTGTTTTCTTTACCAGGATTCGTTTCGTTTTCGCTTCGCTCCGACAAACGCAACTCCTCGACATTTATTGTACATTGTAAGATATTGTAGTTTATAAAGTTTATGGATTTTCCGGTCAATTAACAAAGTTCCTGTGTTGCCTCCCTTCGTCCTTTGTCTTAAGTGGAGACGGAAAACTTGTGCCTAAAAACAGGGAGCATTTTAACAACATTGTGAAATCAGAGTGCGTGGCTAACTTGCACAAACAAAAAGCAGAAACAGAAAGCCACCTGAGCGAATCCCGAGTAAAGTAAGCATAAAGGCCTTTAAAAGTAAACCACGACGCTACGTAAGTTAATTGAAATATAAAGTAACGTTTCTGTGTTCAAGTGAATATGAGAACCGAGGCCAAGGAAGTGAATCTCAAGCTCTAGTAATTTAGCCTCGAAATCAGACAGGTAGGGAGAACGCAAGTGTTTATTCTCGCTCTGTTTCGACTCTGTTAGCGGAATGACACAGCCAGGCTTAAACGCTCACTTCATCCAGATGGCTCCCTCCCCACCAGACAAAAGGCGGTGGCGTGATCGATGCGTCTCAGAGGTCCTCTACTCTGGCAGCGTTGGCGGCAGCTGCAACACTCTAGAGTAAGGAAAGTGGGAAGCCCGAGTAACACTGGTTGAAGGTGGAGTGTCTATCCCCTCCTATTGGTGAGCATTGAATCCGTCACACTAAGGAATTTTTTTCCTTGTTACATTCGTGAATAGGAATTAAAACCAAAACTCTATGGCTTCCCCAGCGGGTAGAACGACGTCTCACTTCACGCCGCAGCCAGACGGAAAGGCAAGGTAGTAAAACTGTATCCCAAAAGTTACCTGAATTTGGTCGATTGAACCGTCCGCCTGAGTAGGTGCACCGAAACTTTGTTGAGGGAGAGAGAGAGAGAGAGAGAGTTCCTGTGCCAAGTCTGTGTAGGGATTGTCCTTGTTGATGCAGATGTGAACCTTATACTGCTTGAGACGAGACCCTAGACCGAGGAGCAAGGTGGACGATAAGATACTAGAGAAGAAGAGGTTGAAGAAGAAGAGGTTGAAGAACAAGAACAAGAAGAAGCAGAAGAAGAAGAAGAAGAAGAAGAAGAAGACAAAGAAGACAAAGAAGATTACTAAGGCGAGGATGAACAACAAAAAGAAACACATAGACAAAATAGATCTACATTCAATTTTATTTTCACTTATTTAGTTTTTTCGTATTTCAAAAAATTTCAATATCAGTTAAGAAAAACGTCATATATTTAATGTTTCCATGAAGTTTTTTTATTTTTAACTTTTGACGTTCCTCAGCGTTGTCTGCCTTCCAATCCCTTCCCCCTTCTCTCCCTCCCTCCCCCCTCTCTACCCCTTTCCCATCCTCATGTCCCCTTGGCCTCAGTCTCATTATGGTAAAAAGGTCACTCAAGACGAAACTTGCCTCTCTTTATGTCTTCCTGCAGCCTGATCAAAGTTGTTTTTTTTCTTGTATTTTAACATTTCAGACTTTATCTAAACTGGGAAAACTATTCTTATATTTAAAAAAATTTTCCAGTCATTAACTGAAAAGGAAATATAACTCCACTTATTTGGAATCCCGTCATACCTGGCCACTGGTTTACGTCCTAAAACTCATCTGTATCCACCAAATGGCTTACAACTTTCCCATCTCTTCCCGACACTTTCTAGTGAAGGGTCGTTGTAAAACCATTCTCTTCGTCATAAAATTTCGTTCCTGTCACATCAACATTCCTCATACATTTTGCATGCATAACCAGCTTTTAGCAATGATACATTCATCAGGTTTGCTGCAGAAGCATCTACTCTGCATCCCGAACGCGGCCTGAAGTATGGAGTAAGCAGTCGAACGAAATTGGTGCGTCTCTCACTGAGGATGGAAAGATAGGAGAGAGGAAGCACACAAGAAAAAATTATTATCAATAAAGTCGATTGGAACCATAAGTGTGATGGATTCATATCCGAATACGGAACGACTCGTCCTTTGAGCCTATTTCAAAATTAGTCTCGCAGATTTCCACACTGTCAGGCCGCTAAATGAACAACTTCGGAGAGGGAACATTGAGGAGGCGGAGGCGGCAGTATATTGAACGAGACACCAAACTCAGCCAAGTTTGGACGTCAAGTTTTGTTCCTAAATTAAGGGAGAGACGTTTCATTATCAGAGATGGGCGAAAAGAAAATACCACAGCTGCATCGGACACGGGGAAGGAAGACGTCTTCGGCCTGGCTGCGTCATCCCAGCTCGAGGCCTTTCCACATTTACATTCATGAGAGCGTTTAGTTATTCCCTTCTTGCTGTTCCTGCGCCTCCTTCAGCTACCATTATTCTTGCAAACATGAGAAGATATCTGTCATCTGTTACAAAGTCATATATCACAGTTTTATTAAAGCCATAAAGTAAGGTGAGGTCATGGATTCAAGCGACAACTGGCTTCCGATATATCTAGCTCGTCATTCATCACTTGTTAATATGAAGCGAGACTTTTCCTGCTCGACCATATGTTACACATTTCTCTTTCCTTTTTCCTTCCAGCGATCATCTTTTCTTTTGTTCCTTTTTTTTCCTCATCATTCTCCTGCACCATCTTTACTTCCTTTTTCTCCTCCTCCTCCTCCTCCTCCTCCTCCTCCTCCTCCTCCTCCTCCTCCTCCTCCTCCTCCTCCTCCTCCTTCTCCTTTTTTCATACATCAGTGGAAAGCTCTGTTAAGTGCGAGCTATTGAAGTATGATATATAACCACCTTTTTTTAGCCAAATGTTCTTTTCCTTGTTGTTGCTGGAACGGCATCTAACGGACTTTTCTTTTGGGGTTTGCTTTACGGATCTGATCAGTCTTCCCATTATATAAAAAATAAAAATAAATATATATATATATATATATATATATATATATATATATATATATATATACATACACACAAGAAGTCCTCGTTTTACGATAGCTATGTGTTCCTTGAAACCCTATCGCAAACCGAAATAGCGTATACCGAACCCATTTTTACATGTATTAGATAGGGATGCGTTCCAGCACATTGCCAAAGTCACTCCTTCAGGTTCAGATACATACATAAAGACATACCTTAGTGTAAAAATAAACAAATTGAATGTAAATAATAAAGAAAATAAAGACTGTTTGGCACAAAGTTTCACTGTGTTTGTAATGGTGGCGCAGGAATGACTAGTTGTCGGAGTTGACCGCATGTAGCGTAGCGGCGTGGTGGCGCTGCATGCGCCACCACGCCGATTTGGCCACGCTCAACTCGCGACGCCGATTTTGGAGCCTTTTTTTAATATCGTAACTGCGAATCAAGTATCGTAAATCGAAAAAAAGGTACTAATTGGCTAGTATCGTATCTGCGAATTTAACGTAAACCGAATTATCGTATAGCGAGGACTTCCTGTACGTGTGTATATATATATATATATATATATATATATATATATATATATATATACACAAAAATGCTCCCCCTTTTTCTCCCCCCTTCTCCCCTTCTACATAGACGTATGTGCAGTTTCGTAACTTTTAGGATAATCAGTTTCAGTTATACACGTTAGAATGTGTTCTGTTCGTTCGTCCGTGTGTGTGTGTGTGTGTGTGTATGTGTGTGTGTGTGTGTGTGTGTGTGTGTGTGTGTGTGTGTGTGTGTGTGTGTGTGTGTGTGTGTGTGTGTGTGTGTGTGTGTGGTGTATGTGTGTGTGTGTGTGTGTGTGTGTGTGTGTGTGTGTGTGTGTAGTGTGTGTGTGTGTGTGTGTGTGTGTGTGTGTTTTTTCTCTCAAACAAATTGCTTCTTCAAGTATAAAACAAAAGTAAGATAAAACCACTAAGTTACGCAGCGACACAGTGGGAGAGGAAGGAGGGAAGGAGAGGGAAGTTTGGGTGGGATAGATATACAAATGTTATATGCGGGTGGTATGTAGGCCTGGGGACGGGAGGTGAGGTTGATGGGATGGGGGAAGGGGCAGGGGAAGGGTGGAAAAGGGGGTTGTCAGCCTAGGGTTGGAAAGGAAACAGAGCCGAAAGGATTCATATGTAAGCCCTTCCTTCCGTGGACCAGGAGTGTGGCAGCTTTGGGATTAGTCTTTTTATGTATGTGTGGTGTGTGTGTGTGTGTGTGTGTGTGTGTGTGTGTGGTGTGTGGTATCTATATGTCGTTTGAATTGCTGACGTGAGATTAAAAAAAATAAAACGTCCCTTTTTTATACAATCTTGTAGTATGGTTAGTGTGTGTGTGTGTGTGTGTGTGTGTGTGTGTGTGTGTGTGTGTGTGTGTGTGTGTGTGTGTGTGTGTGTGTGTGTGTGTTACCTGTACTTGCCCCAAATTACCCAGGTGTAGCTTCCTTGGTCTCGGTGGTGAATATGATAAAGCATTCAACATTTGCTCTTTTATTGTGAACCGCAGGAATAGTGCAATATTATTTTCTCTTTTTTTTTTTCATGAGAACTATTTTTTCTAATATTACAAATTCTGCGTGTGCCAGAAGAACAGTAGGCTACATGTATTTTTAGTATAATAAAAAAACTGCCCTCAATCATATGTTTTTTGTGGAAATTGAAAAATGTTTCGTACATTGAGCCTTTATTCCAGTCCTTGGGTACCGAGTGTCATGACAGTATGTTGCTGCGCCTGGCCACGGACTCACGATGTTTTGGTGATGTTTTGTTAATGCCACTTGTAATTTGACTCACGATGTTTTGGTGATGTTTTGTTAATGCCACTCGTAATTTGACTACGATGTTTTGGTGATGTTTTGTTAATGCCACTCGTAATTTGACTACGATGTTTTGGTGATGTTTTGTTAATGCCACTCGTAATTTGACTACAATGTTTTGGTGATGTTTTGTTAATGCCACTCGTAATTTGACTCACGATGTTTTGGTAATGTTTTGTTAATGCCACTCGTAATTTGACTCTATTACATATCTTTTCTCCGTTTCAGGCGACTCCCTCTTTGCTTTGTGAAGAAGAAAGCTGACCTACCGCCTACATTTTTTAATTAAAAGCGTGTTTTTTACCGTATTTACGTACTTGATGTGTATTTGTGAATATGAATAGACGTCATCTAAAGATACGATCCTTTAGAAAAATTTCACGCATTCTTTGCATTATGAATAGATGGACTTACATGGTTATAGAGGCAATCAGTAAAAGGCGAGTGAGGATTCCCCTATACCGTGTTTAGAAGTGTGTGTGTGTGTGTGTGTGTGTGTGTGTGTGTGTGTGTGTGTGTGTGTGTGTGTGTGTGTGTGTGAGTGTGTGTGTTGTGGACCTTGGATGGGTTTAAGAGACCCGTCCTTCCTCTCCAGGCCTAGTGAATGCCTGGCTCTTTCCTCCACGCTTTGATCAGCTACCTCTACACATTCATTGATTTTTCCCGTTAATAAGCTACCCTTTCCCTTTATATAAAAACAAATTGTTGATGCGTTGATAATGAAGCTTAAGGTGAGGCCTTGGTAATTAATGTAGCTACCTGTCCTGTCACTTGTAATTAACCAAGGCCAGTCAGTGTCAAGGCAACTCCTCGTGCAGGTATTTACTCTAACGCATTATACAGACAGGTAACTAATTGATAACATGATAATATAGGATTTCCAAAGGTGAAGTTAATGAATGTCAAACCTCTTTAGTTTAATTGTATTCAAATTGCTGCATAAAATATTACTAATGACGTGTCAATGCCTTAATATAATAACCAGATATATCGCACTTCCACGCTTAAAAATAACAGTGATTACTCAGTACTGTCACTTTTTAGAAAATACATTTACCGAATTTTAGGCAATAGATAAAAAGATGGAAAGGCTCATTAACACCAAAATGGGTAAACATCTCGTATGCAGCCGTCCCCTTGCATGCTTTATTTGGGTCATTGTAAACGCCACACGACACGGCACTGTGCATGTAATTTTAATAATTTCTGGCCTGTCCCTTATTCGGCCTTACTGACATGTGTGTGTATATGTATGCATGTGTTAGTGTGTGTGTGTGTGTGTGTGTGTGTGTGTGTGTGTGTGTGTGTGTGTGTGTATATGTGTGTGTGTGTGTGTATGTGTGTATGTGTGTGTGTGTTTCGTAATAGCCCCAGTAGCCAATCCCATATTTGCTTTTACGAAAAGATTACTAGCGAAACGTTCCTTGGCTTCAAAAACATGTTTCTTCATCACTCCTTCATCAACACGACCTTCTCACACCTGCCTCTTTCATCTTTCCAAACCATCGCTCTGCCTGGGAGTGCGTGAACAGGTGTAAGGCTGGGAACGGACAGTAAACGGAGGCTGATGGGTGCTGGTGTGTGATGGAAGGCGATATGAAGGCATGGACACATTCCATTTCCATGCGTGTCTGTCTTGCTATTCGTCTCGCTTTTAAACCCACGAGTAAGAATGTTTTTGTCGTGTTCTGGTATTGGTTCGGAACACTTCATTTGAATACTTCTTGTTCGACAATTTATTTAATACACACACACACACACACACACAAGAAGCGAACATCATAGCTGAGTACTCTGATGTTTATAAGTTAAAACAAAAATGCATTTGTAATAACTATACATAACCAGCCTGCAGCCTATTTTTGGCACCGCTACAACAACAGCAACAGCAACAAAAACAATCACCATTATTAATAACCATAATAATTAAATCTAAACATCAATCAGTGTGACACATATTACAATAATTTCACTACTCCATTATCGCTCGCCCATGCAATTAACAATCATTACTCATCAATAACTACCACCATTATCTTCTCTTCTATAGCAGCAGAATAACAAATTATATGGAATCATTATGGATTCTTTGTTTCCTCGTTTTCACTGCTCCTCTGTTCCTCCCTCTTCTCTTCTTTTTCTTCTTCCTCCCTTTCCTGCCTCTCACCTTCCTCTTCGAAAATGCTCCTCATCCATTCCCTGCCCCGCTTCCTACCACTCCACGAAGCACTATCACACCGTCACCTGCATTCCTTAGTCATCCTTAACAAACATGGAATCGTGCTGTTGATATGAGAGAGGGATCAGAAACGTGTTGTTGTTGTTGTGGTTGTTCTGCATAGTGGTAGTAGTAGTAGTAATAGTAGTAGTAGTAGTAGTAGTAGTAGTAGTAGTAGTAGTAGTTGTAGTAGTAGTAGTAGTAGTAGTAGTAGTAGTAATAGTAGTAGTAGTAGTAGTAGTAGTAGTAGTAGTAGTAGTAGTAGTAGTAGTAGTAGTAGTAGTAGTAGTAGCAGCAGCAGCAGTTGTAGTAGTAGTAGTAATAGTAGTAGTAGTAGTAGTAGTAATAGTAGTAGTAGTAGTAGTAGTAGTAGTAGTAGTAGTTGTGACGCTAAAATTGATAATAATCATAGGAATAATTAAGGAATGTCTTTATTATTTACTATTCAAAATAATGGAAGTGTGCGAAATAATGACGTATCGGGTGTATCATTTTTTCCCCTTTTCAACAACGTCAGATTTGGTGTTTATGCATAGGAAGGATATTGGCGCACGGACACACCAATATCCAAGCTCAGGGTAAGGCTCGGGATTTTTCGTTGCCTGCAGCTCTTTGAAGACGAATGGCGTGTATAACATTGAGAAAACGGAAGAGAGAGAGAGAGAGAGAGAGAGAGAGAGAGAGAGAGAGAGAGAGAGAGAGAGAGAGAGAGAGAGAGAGAGAGAGAGAGAGAGAGAGAGAGAGAGAGAGAGAGATGAAAAAGAATATTATAAAAGAGTAGGCTACCTAGCTAAAGAACTTTCCCTCATTAAATATGCAATACCTTTCTCGTAATGTCCTGTAAGAAAAGTTTCCATTCAAAGTAAAGAACATAAGCATCTTGGAATCCACTGGTCTGTTGGCTGGCGGGAAGATCGGATTACAGTGAATCATGGTGCTGTCTTGGTCCTTGTCATCCGTCAGTCACCCATCACGTAGCGAGGCGAAGGTGAAGAGCCCTTGGGAGAAGAGAGAGAGAGAGAGAGAGAGAGAGAGAGAGAGAGAGAGAGAGAGAGAGAGAGAGAGAGGAGAGAGAGAGAGAGAGAGAGAGAGAGGAGAGAGAGAGAGAGAGAGAGAGAGAGATATGACGCATAGGAGGAGGAAACGGAGAGGTATAGGCAGGAAGGCAAGGAGAGAGAGAGTATCACGGGGCTCAGACTGACTTCAGCTGACAGGGCGGCGCCTTGATGGCTCTTGTCACCCTCCTAAACGGGCGGGTACGGAAATATTTATCTCGCGTCAAGCCCCATTAAGCTGCTAATGCCTGAGGAGCCTTGGGACACCCTAAGGCTCGGGCGAAGTGTGGTCTAATGATTGCTTCCCCCTTTGTTGAGTCTAGACACCCACGCAGACGGTGAGGACAGGGCCGCAGGGAGGTGGGCGGATTGCAGTTGTGTGTACGTGATTGTGTTGTGGTAAATACGCGGCCTGGTGTTGTGATGAGCTGCTGCCTCAAGGAGATGGTGGTGAAATGGTGGTGAGGTTGTGGTGGTGGTGGTGGTGGTGTCTGGCGTGGGATGGAAGTGATGTGATTCTCGGCATAAAGTTTTTTTTTTTCTTCTTTTAGATTCATACTCCTATTCTTCCTCTTCTTCCTCCTCCTTTTCCTCCTCCTCTTTCTCCTGTTTTTCTTCCTCTTCTTTCTCCTCCTCCTTCTCCTCCTCCTCCTTCTCCTCTTCCTCCTCCTCCTCCTCCTCCTCCTAATGCTCCTACTCCTCTCTTTTCCATCTCATCTCTTTTACTTATATTCCCATTCTTCTTTTTTCCTCTTCGACCACTGCTATTTTTCACCTCTTCTTTTTCTCTCCATCCTTTTACTTACTACTCCTCCTCTTTTCTCCTCTTTTCTTCTTTTCTTTTTCTTTTCATCTTTCTCCGCCAACTCTTTCTCTCCTGCCTTCCCTTCCTTCTCATCTCATCTTTATCCTCTTTCTCAATATACGGCCGGGTCACTAGTTCGGTCACGTGCGAGGGTGCCGTTGGAAAGGGGAAGGCGCGAACACCAATTTAGATGACCAGGCCATTAGTTGTGTAAATATACATAGCATCCCCAACAGTGAACGTCCTCTGTATATTTACGAAAATGGTTTGTCGGTTACAAGAACATTATATTGAGCGATTGTGGAGCATCTGAGGGGAGAGAGGTGTTCAGTCATTGTTTTTCTTCTTCTGATGCGCAACATAAATTCGTATTACAATTAGAAAGATTTACTCTGACTCGTTTTCTTAATTCCTTTTTTTTAAGTCTTCCTTTATTTTTCATGACCTTTTACGTTTTCTATTCACTTTGGTCAGCGTTTACTTAAAGTCAGTTCGATTCGCTTCTTTTCCTTCACCAGCTGCTCATCGCGGGCATCCTAACCCTTCTGTATCCTCGTGACTATACGCCCTCCCTCGTGCCTTGGTAATATTAGACTCTATTTCCTGGCACACACACTACCTCTTCCTCTTCACGTGGTGGGAAGTTTGGTACACAAAATACAACGATTCATAATATTCATCTCTTTTTGTATGCATTAGCCAGTGTTCTTTTTCAACGTTTTATTAACCTTTTGTCAGAGATTTTTTTGTTCACCTTTTTCAGTTCTACTTTAATCAGCGAGAGAATCATTAATTTGCATTACTTAATTAATATTCATAACATTACTTTGACTGAGAGAGATAATTATGTTACTTTCCTGTGTAGCTTGTATTGAATATATTTTAACATTTAGAATGAACACACCGACTCTCGGGGCACTACAAAGCGGTCTTTGCAAAGGGTTTGAGCCAGTGGAGTGAAAGGGGCAGCGCTCCCCTGTGACCAGACTAATATGGGACGGTTTCTACACTGTTAAACTCTAGAATTGGCTGCTACTGTCCTTTGATGGAGAGTCCTTCACTGCTGACTATTATCCTGTTAGGTGGATCTTATACTTCTTATCAATAATAATACGAATAAGGATAATAATAATGATACTAATTATATATGTAGAGGAGTGGGCACGAATCGGCACCAGTGTTACTTTGACGCAAAACTGTCGGGAACGAGGAGTAGGCGGGGCCAACAGATTGAGGTGGCGCGGTTGGGAGAGTAATTTTGCCCCAAAATGCTTCACGAGGTCTGCGTGGTGGTGGCTGGGTCCAGGATGTTAAGGGGTTCGTGATAGATGGTGTTGGCGGTGTCTAGTGTAATGTTTCACGCTCATTTGTGGTTCACGGTGGTAGTGATAATTTGCTTCCCTAAGACAAGTGGGATGATTAAAAACGAGGAAAGGTTAATGATTCGTTAACAAGTGATCGACGTATCTGCTTGATGCGACTATATTGATGATGCTTTATTTATCAATCCATTTAAACGTGGCGATGTAAGATTTTTTTTTGAGAGATATGGTCACAAAGGTTATTGCATCGAGTAGTTGCAATGTAACCAGCTAGATCAGTGGCAACAAAGGAATTATGCAAGCCCGTACCTGGATTGTGTTGTCAAAAATTACACCTATGAATTCCTGTTCACGTATGGATTACCGTCATGGGCCGCCCTCCATATGTTTTCGGGGAACAGGGCGAGTTTTTGGTGCTGGGTGGACAGGCGTGTTTGTGCATCCCATCAGCTTGGTAAATATTGGTAGGGATTGGGTTAGTGTGTGAATGTGTCGATTTATGTCAACGAGCGAGAGTTTTATGAATAGAGTGGATGTGTGAGGATAGAGTATGTGGCAGCTTTTGGGTGACGAATAGGAAAAAAAAATATCACCCTAAATTTATCTACCACATCGGGTTTTTTTTTTTATTTCAAACTAGTCAAATTCAAAACTCCAAAAATTAATCAGTATATAAAAAAAATTAAAAAAAAAGGAAAGACCATGTGAATCGATGTGAGTCATGGGGAGGTAAAAAAGAATTATGATTGTTGGGCTCAATTGATGATAATTAAATGATAGTTGAATATATAGTTTACGACAGGCAAGATGTGTTACCTGGAGAACATGGAGTGTGTCTACCATCACCTAACACATACCAAAGAGGATTGATTTTTTGTCGCTATAAGAAGCCATAGTAATCTAAAGGCAGTTCTGTAATAAATATTGTCAGGAATCTTTATAATGTTCACTTTTAAAATACATTAATAGATCGGTTGGACTTTTTTTTTGTGTGTGTATGAAGCAGATTCTTTGCTCTTTCTCTTTTTACATCATAAGACTGGCCAAGGTTACACAAAATGAATGAAAAAAAAAGTTTTAATCGTTGCTCATAATAATAAAAAAAAATGTGTTCGAAAAGGGTAAGGCCAGTTTTGTTTGAGAGTTCTTTCGATACTTAGTTCTTAAAAAAAAAATAAAGACGTGGGAGAGTGGTCGAACAGGGGGAGTGTTCCTGAGTTTACCAGTGAAAGGGATAAAAGAGTGAGGATACTGGTCAATTCTCATGTTATTAAGGTGAGCAGAATAGTGGTGATAGTAAGTAGAAAGTGTTGTAGAGTGAAGCCGCGAAAGGGGGTGAGGCATGCAAGTAGGAAGTTAAGAAGAGTAATAACTATGAACACAACGGTAAAGGATAGTAAGTAATAGTAGGTGTGAATGAGTGTTGTTACCAAATATATTCACATGGATATTTTATAACACTCAGTCAATGGATTTTTCCCAGTGTTTGTTCGGTGGGTTTTGTATTGTAGAGAAACAAGCAGTGTAAAAAATCGTTTCTCGTCTGACGTTATTCATGCCATCGTGAAATATAAATCCTTTTTCTTACAATGGCACGCTCTTCAAGGCACGGCTCACGGCTCTTTGAAATCGGGACGTCGCAAAAACGTTCTTTTACTATTAAACATTGTTAGGCGTTCAGTCACATGTGTTGTTTGGTGTGCCTCCTTTTTTTCTTCCCTCTCTCTCTCTTTGGCCACGTCCTCACCAAAAGCAATTTCACTCGTTGCAGGCAGGTGTGTGACAAGTGACATTTCCTGTTTTCCTTTCTGATTTTTCAAAGTGTTACAAGAATAGACTAAAAAAAATGTTAATAACAGAGGATTTTGTTTGTTGGTATTGTTAGTGTGTCAAAAGAAGCCAAAATGAAAATCGCGAAGATATTTTTTTCCCTTGATTAGTTGCGTGCATTCAGGTCCATTTGAATGTTGCTTTGCTTGCTTCATATGACCTTCTAGTATATTTTTGTATTTTATCTTTGTATCCTCGATGACACAAACATAACCAAGTCAGCCCAGCTTTCTTTATTTCCTGTGTGTGGTGATTTCTTCCTACTCTTCAGCTTTATTTTTGGGTCTTTCCTTTGATGCATTAACTTAAGGGAGACGCATGTAAAACTCTTTTGCTCAGTGTTCGACAGGATCCATCAGTCAGTTGATTGTGTTACCCTCACAGCAATGAAGCTGCGGCTTCCACAAAGGACCTTAAGGTTACTCTCCCTTCCCTTCCTCCTTGCCCTTCGTGTGGGTCAACGATTTTCCTTTCAAGTCAAAATCCATCCATTTGTCTCTTCATTCCCCCAGTGCACCGCTGATCCCGGACTATCGGTGAGGCTCAGCGTGCTCGCTCATAACACTCCCTTGACTTGGTCCTGCGAACGCCTCCCTGCTGATGAACATCTCATAATGTTACGCCTTGATGAACAGGAATCATTCAACTGTGCCCCCACGACCATCATGTGAAGGTAGGTTATTTGTTATTGTTAGTAGTAGTAGTAGTAGTAATAGTGTTTGTGTTAGTGTTGGTATTACTACTACTGCTATTATTACTGTAGCTGTTATTGTACTGTACACCTTTCATGGTATAGACGTGTATTCATCATGTCTTTCCTCTAGTTTCTTTCATACCATTTTTATCTTCTCTCTCTCTCTCTCTCTCTCTCTCTCTCTCTCTCTCTCTCTCTTTTAAGGTGATCTTTTTCTTCTTTTCTTTTTTTAATTCCTCATCCTCCTCTGTTCTTGGATCGTAACCTTCATTAGATTAAATGGTTTCCTATGACGCGGATGAAAATTAATGAAATTAGCTTAAGAACAAAACCCTTTGTATATTAAATAGAGAGAGAGAGAGAGAGAGAGAGAGAGAGAGAGAGAGAGAGAGAGAGAGAGAGAGAGAGAGAGAGAGAGAGAGAGAGAGAGAGAGAGAGAGATATGTAACATTTATCTCCCCTAACATTCTTTATTAATTAGTTTATTATAATGTTGAACAAACGTGACTATACACATGGAAACAGTAGGGAAAAGAGTATATATTCCCCGCACTTTATTAGGTGACTATATATTTTTTTCTTTTTCGCATGATGTTCAAATAGTGCAACTTTCTTTTTCTTCTTCATCTTCATCTTCATCACTTGTTTTTTTTATTTTCTCGGGACGATCTTCTGGGTCGTGTCCTGCCCAAGCACGCGCGTCTCAACCACTTCCTGCCGTAATGACCTTGAGTCTGAGGTTTAGGGTTCACTGAGGTCTTGTCTGAAGCACTGGGATGGCTCGGGTTGGTGTGGTTTTTTGCTTCTAGGAGCGTTGAACCCTAATGGTGTTGGTTTGAAATGTGTGTGTGTGTGTGTGTGTGTGTGTGTGTGTGTGTGTGTGTGTGTGTGTGTGTATTCAAAGAAGTTGTTAGCACTCAGAAAACGGAGTTGAGCTCATTCCATGTGTTGAAGTATTAGATAAAATGATACATAGAGGAACCACACACCCTCCTTATCTTTGCTGTTACATTTAGAAAAATATGTATTATTCTTTATCTCTGTGTCTAGAAGGCGGGCCTCCTATTATCTCTTGGTATGTTACTCAATAGATATTTTTTTGTGCGACGTTTTTCCCTCCTGCACACCTTTTACGAGAGCGATGAGCACCTATTCGAGGCCTGAGAGGATGAAGCAGCTGTGGGTGGCACCCTATTTGCTCCCAATTACTCGCGACGCCGATAAACCCAGGTAGTGTCATTATGTTGGTGGCAGTGAAGGAGAGTTGGTATCTCAGCTCCACCCTCAAGAGAATCGTGTACTTAAGTGGGATCTTGACTCTATTTTGGGTAAGTCGCGGATAAGTCTGTTTCAGAGACGTGAATGGCATAATGTTTGTGACAGATGAGCTTAGTACTGCTGACGTGGTGTATGCTAGGATTGATTTCGAGTTATTTTCTTAAGGGTAACTTTTATCTCTTTCATATTTTTCATTATTGTTGTTATCTGAAGTGCTGTGATGTCTTTCGTATAGTTCCAAGAGAGTATGTATTGATACTATTTCTGGCATCAACTTTTGAGACAGAGAGAGAAAGAAAAGAGATAGAGAGAGAATATCGTCTTTACACCTTAAAAGAAAAAATCACCGTGTAACACCGAGGTGAAACAAACAAGTATTAAGTGCGAAACACTGCCCACGTAGTACTTATTACATGAATAAATACAACAAAAATAGACGGATATCAGTGTTCCCTTATTTTAACGTGATGTGCTATATATAGTAGGCGGTGAATGGACCACAAGTACAGGCGAGTGTTTGACATGGTAATACTGTGGTGTGTGGTTGTGGGTGGGAAGTGTTAGAAATGTTAGTGTGTTGCTGTTGGTTCAGTTGGATGTAGTTAACGTTCTGCGGCGCACAATGCCTCGTTGCCTCATGAAAGCAAGTAACGAGGATGAATTGATAGTTCTGTGAGGGACAGCAGTGGGAAGTTATGCCCATGCTGACATTTGAGAGACGAGAGAGAGAGAGAGAGAGAGAGAGAGAGAGAGAGAGAGAGAGAGAGAGAGAGAGAGAGAGAGAGAGAGAGAGAGAGAGAGAGAGAGAGAGAGAGCGGATGTGTGTGCGTGTGTGCATGTGTGTATTACTGTGTGTGTGTTTGTGTGTGTATTACTGTGTGTGTGTGTGTGTGTGTGTATGTGTGTGTGTGTGTGAGTGTGAGTGTTTTGCAATGCTTCTGCCATTGTGTTATGGTAGATTCAGGTCGACTAGAAGAAAGGAACATAAGCTGAGGAAACATGAGACAAATAATGACAAAAAAAAACAAAAATTACGAGGGTGGCTTTTAGGTGGTTTTAGGTGGACCGGTGTTGGCTGGTGAAGGGTTTGGTGCATTACTGTGTCTGGAAGGATACAATATGTTGTCCTTGGAAACCTTGAGCTATATGTGTTTCATGAGTAAAAGGGTGAGGGAGGGTTTTGGTGAGGTAAATATAACCTTTTTTCTCTTTTCCTTCTTCCTTCCTCAATTACTTTCTTTTTATTTTCCTTTTCTTTTCTGTTTTCATCAATTTTATGTCTTCCTTTTTTTTATAATACATGCGTCTGTCTGCGTCATGCGTAGGCTACCAATCAATACTAAAAAAAATACACGCTAGTCGAAGTTATATTTACAGCAGCCATTCTTCATCTGGCTGTTCATAGTGGTTGTGGGTTATGGCTCATCACTCTTGTCTCGAAATGAAACTCAAATTGCCTGTACGACATAATAGCCAGCATGGGAGTGATTCTGAAACCAGCGAACCATTGAGTACATAGAGCAATAACCTATAGTGATAGAGTCGAACCGGACATCCCTAAAGCAAACCAAATCTCATACGAAGAACCGTCAAAATGTTATTATTATTATCAAAGTGAGGTTATGTTTAATATTTCACGGTTTAAAGGTGTGTTATGCTAGATACTAAATTACCAACAATATTCACGAAGGGCGTAATAAAACCAAACAAGGAAAACGGTTCATCAAGGTTCCATGAAATATATTTATCCCCCGATCTTTCTTGCCATCCCTCCCTACTCCTAAGACCTTTATATATCCTGGTCGTGGAAGGAAATTTATATCTAAAGGAAACCGTTCCCCAATGGACCTCATATGAAATTACTCCATCAACAAGACAGTTCCGTCGGTCTCCCTAAAGTGGATCAGAGGATTGATCCGCCGAAGAAACAGGTCACCGCGATCCTCATTCACTCGCTGGTGGATGAGAAAATAATAGAGTGATCCAGCGTCGCTAATTTTTTTTTTCTTTCTTGGTGTGGGGCAGAATCTGTACAACGGCGATAGTGAGTAGAGAAAGAGAGAGAGAGAGAGAGAGAGAGAGAGAGAGAGAGAGAGAGAGAGAGAGAGAGAGAGAGAGAGAGAGAGAGAGAGAGAGAGAGAGAGAGAGAGAGAGACTATTCATTTTCACATTCATAGTAAAATCAACGTGGAATACATCAGTCACACCTACTTAGTATAATGAACCTCAAAAAATTGTAAATAAAAATAAAATCTAAGCTGTTGTATGTAGAATTAAAACACTTACAGAAAAGTGAAGAAAGAAGATAGAGTGGTTGAGGAAGAGTAAAGAGGCAATGGAAGAAGGGTGGCTGGGTGAAAAGAGTAGACAGACTATTAGGAAAGTAGAGAGGAAGAAAAACAATGATACCAGAACAAAGGAACATACATTGACGCAGCGTGTAAGAAAAGGGAGAAGATTGTGGGATTGAGGGAAAGATGGGAGTGTGGGGAGAGACAGGGACATGGAGGAGCGAAGAGCCATTAATCTTCCTCACTGTTTGGAGCTGAGCTGTATATTCATGGAGTCTGTGATGTACATTTTTTCTTTCCCGACAAAAGGCGCCAAAAGAGTTGCCACCAAAGACAAAAAAACTTGAAGGCCAGACATTAGTGAAAGTGCATCAGGAGGAAAGGGAAGTGCATCAGGGGGGAAGGGCTGGCCATGTAACAGTATTGCTGCAAGAATATATAATTGCCCATGGGAAGACGCAGCGGAGGGGGCAGGAACACAGTAGTTGCGATCCCAGTGGCATCAGTTGCATTAAAGTAGAATGCAACGACTGGAGAGTTACACCAAAAGAAGCAGCAGATATAATATTGATGATACAGGAATCCTCCTGATTTAAAGGACTATGTATAGTAAGAAACGAGGGATTTAAACAGAAATCAGATTGCACAGAAGCACTAAATGCTTGGCTGAACAGACTAATTCAGGTATTACAGAAATATTTAAAATAATCATCACATTGAAGGTTTTCATAAAATAGCGTTGATTAATTGCTTCCCAGATACCAGAGTGCTTGATATACGTTCACTGCAAATTTGAATACGACTGAAATAGACACAGAGCGATTAATGGTCTTGTGGAAAGTCTGGCAATAAAAACCTGTAATATTAATGTAGGTCACACGAAGGAAGGTGGAGGTGTGTCACGTGAAAAGATTCTCTTGCTTGGGGTTGTGACATATAAACATTGAATTCAGAGATGGAACAGATAATTATTAATTTTTCATGCCTTCAATACACGTCTGTCGATCTGTCCATCTGATATGTACAGCCTTTGACCTGGAAAGAGATAATACTGTATCCTGTACCTTTGTACCTTTTACAGTCGTTGTTGCAATTCGTGTAGTGTTTCAAAGCTACCAACAGGAAGACAAAAAAGGATCTCTAATCGAACAGTTTAGTCGTTGTGTCTCAACACAAATACTTACGAATGAATACACAAGACAATTTTTCTTTTATCTTACTGTTCTCGTAAGATACACTGATAAAGTTTGTGTTGTTATTAGTTTAGCTTTTTTTCTTTCTTTCTTATAAACTGTTCCTTCACTGCAATCACACGATGAACGAATAATATTGCTTAAAGTCATGGACGAAATTCTAATGTATTTGGGGGAAGAAAAAAAAAACATGTACATCCAGGAAAGTAAATAAAACGAAACACAACAAAACACTGTTCATGCCTAAATTCTAGTCCTCTTCAGTATAACTAATTCAGTGCACGCAATAGAGTGCGTCGGCGTGAGAATCTCCTGTCTGGCCTGGCGAGGGATGGGAGGAATAAATGTTGTGTTTGTGTATTCACGTGATGCGCTGCCGGAGAGGACAAGGAGCGGCGCCCCACATCAAGGGGGGACGGGGATCTACTGAATATATAAAATTATTTGTCCTTTTTTCACTCCTGCACTACAAC
>JAPQNM010000038.1:21829421-21834421 GCA_029783475.1 Metacarcinus magister
TCTGAGTATAGTCACGCACGCATGTCACTCCTATGCAACATCTACCCAACAAAACAAATAACAAAAAGAAAGAAACTGTTTCATAGATAAAAGTAGATCAACCAGCTGTCGATAACGGTATGAATGCTTCCCATATTGTTCATCCTCGCCAATCGCACTATCCACTACTTCAAGCCTTATTTGCGGACCGCTACTCACCTGGACGCGCGGAGAGCTGACCCTCTTCTTGTCGTGATGGCCGTTCACCGTGGGGTTCTTGGGTACCTGCGAGGTGAACAGTATCCTGGCTATGAGGCTGTAAAGCACGCACGAGAGCAGCAGAGGTACCACGTAGAACACGATGATGTCGAGAAAGTAATAGAGGAAGTACTGGTCTCTGGATAGTTTGAAGGTACATTCCTCGGTGGGGTAGTCGACGGCGTAGGTCTGAGGGACGACAGTGGTGAGGTAGAGCCAAGGGGAGCAGTAACACGTCGCGAACACCCACACCAGAAACGTGATCTTTTTGGCGCGTTCCACCGTGCATACTGTCTGTGCCTTCATTGGGTGGCAGATGGCGATGTACCGCTCCACCGTGAAGGCAGTCAAGCTTAGGGAGCTCGCGTTGATCCCCAAGTGCTGCAGGAAGATCATGATGGCGCACCCCACGCGGCCCCAGATCCAGTGATTACCGATGAGGTAGTAACTGACTATTTCTTGAGGAACGGCGGCTATGAGAACAGCACAGTCAGCTATAGCAAGGCTGACGAGGTAGCAATTGGTGGGTGTAGTCATGTTCTTGTTCTTGGCCACCACAATCACCACCATCACGTTACCGACCACCCCGATCACCAGGATGATGCCCTGGAAGAGTGTGCCAATGATGCGGTAGATGTAGGAGTAGTAGGCGGGCGTCTCGGAGCAGTAGGACCAATAGATGTCTCGAGTACAACGACACAGGTGGTCGCTGCTCGAACAGTTCAGGTTCACGATGTGCCTCAGGTAGGAGCAGTTCATAAAGTCTGCGTCCTCCTCCAGACTCATGTTCTGCATGGGATCCCATGCTGACTCGTTGTACTCGAAAGCAGTGAGACCCGCTAGCGTGCAGTTCGAGTCTATCACATACGGATATGAATGGTTCATCGTGTATTTTAGAGCGAACTTTCAGTAACAGGAAATGTGACACAAGTTTGTCAACTTTTTTGTGTCGTAATCAAAACTTTCATAAGGATGGTTTCATGTTGAAGCATAATTCACCCACAATTAGATTGAGTCACATGGGCCTCAGCTCTTCACCGTGTACATATAATTTAGAAAAAATCTTATTACAAAGTAAATACGGTTTCTAAAGTTTGCAGTAACTTGCCACAAAAAAAATTCAGAGTTAAGTTTTCACATTTTAGTTAATGATCATTATCACAATTTTGAATAGTCGCGGTCAATAAAAACCGAAGTTGTCAAAACAAGAGTCGAAGGCTGGCTTCAGGGGAGCAGGACCCCAGCCGTGCTCTGCTGAAGGCAGCGAGAGACTGAGGCGGCCGGTGGGTAGAAGCGACGGCGGGCCAGGCGGCTCCCTCCCTCCCTCTCCCTGTGGACACTCGCTCTCTCCAAGGCAGTGCGCGGGACATAGTTGCTTGGTTGAAAAGAAGCTTTTACTTTATCAGTTCCTCCTCATCTATTTATTAAGATGAACACTACTGATAAGAGTGTCATAAAGAATATCATGAAAACTGGTTGACAGTATACCATTATTAGAAATCAATCAAGTAATCTCATTAAGCTCGACCGTATCAATCACCTTCATCTTGGACTTCCAGGTTGAGGGGACGAGGCGGTACCGTACCGTAGACTTGACTCACTCTGACGGGCATCGATGTCTGAATCAAACACATAATAAAAGTACACCAATCATGATGCTTTGTGAGCGAGCTGACACGTGTCTACCGAGAAGCAGCGCACCTATAGAAATGAGGGAAAGAAAAAGTTAGAGCGAACTGGGAAACTTACTCACAAGAAGAAGAAAAAAAAGAAAAGAAAAAAAGTTTGCTCGTGTCATGTTTTTTGTGTGTGCGCCTCAAGATCTCACGTGTCAGGCGGGGAAAGTCCACACTGTACTATACTCAATTGTAACTATAATTAAACCAGGAAAAGAGAGAGAGAGAGAGAGAGAGAGAGAGAGAGAGAGAGAGAGAGAGAGAGAGAGAGAGAGAGAGAGAGAGAGAGAGAGAGAGAGAGAGAGTGAGAGAGACAGACAGACAGACAGAGAC
Organism: Metacarcinus magister; assembly: GCA_029783475.1. Taxonomy (NCBI): domain Eukaryota; kingdom Metazoa; phylum Arthropoda; class Malacostraca; order Decapoda; family Cancridae; genus Metacarcinus; species Metacarcinus magister. Next base: position 21,831,668 of record JAPQNM010000038.1, read on the forward strand.
AAACAGACAGAGACAAACAGACATACACCGATCTCTTCCATAAAAAAACAAAAAAACATATATATAAACGGATGACTTCAGCGTATCTCCTCTAAGTTACCGTAACGGACCACTTTAATGTTGTATTGCAAGCAGTTATTAAAAAGAAGAAACCATGGCAAAGGATCGCTTGATAGAAAAAAACTTACGCAAAAAATATCTTCAAATCCCTAAAGTGTCACGATACGTTCCTTAAACACTACGAAAAAAATAAAATGAGAAGAGAAGCGATCAATAATATATCCTTGTAAAGCACATGATTATAATTACTCACACCTGCCGTAGAGACAACAACAACAACAACAAAACATAAAGGGAGACTGAATATTTGATAATGTTTACAGGGTAATTATGAGGCAGTGTGTAAGTGAGACTGGGGGGGCGGGCGGTTGGGGTGTGGGGGTGGGATGAAGACGAGACGAAGGCATGAAGAAGACTCGCTGGGTCTTCCTTCAATAGAGATTAAAGTGGTACGTGATATTCCCATTCTCCACCGTGTTTGGTTGGCAGCCCGTGTGCTTATCCTCCCTACCACCCTATGTTGACCTGAGAGAGAGCGAGCGAGAGAGAGAGAGAGAGAGAGAGAGAGAGAGAGAGAGAGAGAGAGAGAGAGAGAGAGAGAGAGAGAGAGAGAGAGAGAGAGAGAAACACACACACACACACACACACACACACACACACACACACACACACACACACACACACACACACACTATCATCCTGCCGTAATGGATGAGACAGTAAGGCCTGATCATGCGTATGGCGAGGACATTAGGGTCGCGGAAAGCTACACATGCTTTGCTACTTAATGGAATCACTGAGTAACGAGTCTATGGCTTTGTCGATACCTGTGCGGGAAGACAACGAACCAACGAGATCTTGAAGCTGCTCGTGCTCCCTGGCTTGCCTTATACTTGCAAGGCATTATCACTAGGTAACGATGTGAAGAATTAATCTCCATGGAAACGTATCCGCAGGGTCATGAAGAGTCACTCGAGTTTGTCCAAATGAGTGATTGCTCCGCGGGACTGAAATAAGTTGGGTTAGTAGTATAATATGTGACGTCAGTTGCTTCTACACGATGCTGATCTTGCTGTAGCTGTAAGAGGCAGAAGTAAGTGGAAGAGACCAAATAAATGCTCACAAAACTTTTTCCTGGAAGATGATAAATTCTGCCGAAAAATGGCCAGAATGATAGCGGTACTTTCCTGGAGGCTCGCTGGAAGATCCTCACAGAAATGGATGGAAGGAGCGTCCTCCTCGCCACATATATGTTATTGATTATTGGCAACATACTTTTAGTCGTTCATTGATGTGTTAATTTAGTTGTAAAAGGTTTCTTAGCATTGGTGGGTGGGTGAGGTGCCGCAGCGACAGTAGTGTGTCCTTGAATTTAGGGACAGAGTTTCGTCGATGGAACATGGCAGGAAAATAAACATGAAACAGATTTAAATAATTTATCATATTAAGAGTCGGTAATAATAGAAGGTACGTTTGTCCATGAAAAATTTGTAATTAGAAATCATCATGAGGTTGAATATGATTGCAACTTAATTGCAAAGATATTAAAATCCCTCTTCGCTAAAATTTTGAAAACCAAATCCAATGTGAGTCAATGGGAAACCAATAAACAGGTAGTCCCAGAGGAGTCTTGCGCTCATATGAGCTATTAATGTATCGTGAGTTGCCGAGAAAAAACAGAATTTATATTAAGGCAATGATAAAAAGGAGGAAAGCAGCGCTGAAAATGTTCAGCTGCAAATGTGAAGTTCTGTGAGGCGGGACGGCGTGTACCAATGAGATTAACAACACTGGACGACCTTCTGTCTCGTGCAATGAGTCCTGAGCAGCGTGTTACTCCCTGGCCAGGCGAGAAAACAGCGTGAAGCTCTGGACACTGCTTTTGTCATCTATAAACAACAAGCGTCAGTATTTTTATGTGGAGTTTTTCTTTATATGATAATTGTATTGGAGGGAATACTATTTCATTTACTTCACATATTTTATCTAACTTCGCTTGATTAAATATTCTTATAAACTATTTTTTTTTCTTAAAATGGTTTTGTTATCGCATTTGATTTCACTCTTTTTAGTTTAACATTATAGAAAGGAACTAATTAATCTGACTTTTTTTCCTTAATTAAATTTTGTTTGACTAAATGTAATGCACTTAATTTTAATAAATTACGTTTCAATAGATTATTTAATGAAATGTTCGTTGAATTGATGTGATTGAACTGTTCTTGTTTATCTCTATTACATTTGATTCTAGTTTGTTTGGTTGTTTAACCTGGAGAGCTGTTATCCCTACGGGCGTGGCTGTTAACCAATGAAATGTTGCTGTAAGCGTGTTATGACGTATTCATGAAACAACGAACATTCCTAAATTATTCCCAGTAGGATTGCTCGTTATAATACGTTGAATCATTAATAACTTTGTCCGTTATTTGAATTATGTTGGAGGGTTATTAAACTAACTTTCTGCTCTCTCTTACGCCATACGTTTATCAACTCGATAACTACCAAGTCTATTTATGTCTACTATTAATGTCTATTAAATGTTCAATAATTTCATTCTTACATCAATTTTTATTCAATTAAATTTCATGATTCAATACATTTCTTTAAACTATTATGTTTAACACTCTTTCCATTCATTTAAACTCAATTAACATTATATAAAAAAAAATTTTGATCAACTTTTTTTTAATTATT
>JAPQNM010000038.1:21839421-21851921 GCA_029783475.1 Metacarcinus magister
TGGCGAGACGAATGGATGTTCACAGAATCTATATAAAAAAAATAGAACCTCGTCATAATTATACCAAGATGCAAGAGAGAAACATTCAGTCACCAATAGGTAATGTATTCATTATCTAAAGCGCGCCATTTGTTTGAAATTGAATTACGCGATACTGTACATATTTCCCCATTGCCACATCACCTTGGAACAATAAGAGCGACTGCAGTATCAGTCTTCCAACTTATTTGCACTCTCAAGGAAGTTTTCGTTGTTCAGCCCACTACAGATGAAAGAATACAATGCTAAATAACCAAATTTGCAGTGTTAACTTAACAGAGGCTACAGGAGCCTTGTCATTAGGTAATTGGTCAAGTTAATGAATGGTTGTAGTGACAAGATAGGCTAGTGCTCGTCTGTGCCAAGCCACCACCACTTTGATTCCTGATGGTACTTACATCCACACCCACACCCATACCCACACCCACACCCACACCTACACCTACACCCACGCTTTGGCAGCCAGAGAATACCTGTGAGGATAGTTCTGTTCTGTTCATCCACCTTAACCCAGCACACTGCATCAGCCTGCGAGAGTTACAAAAAACAAACGCTATATGTTCACAGTTCCGTGATATGGTAATGTTGATATGCTTTACATAGCAATAAACAATATGATATTACTGAACTGTGAACATAAGGTACTAGTCCATCAGAGTTTGGTTTCGTAAAGCTATGCATTTCCTTCCACCTCAGGAGAGGTTTCCAGATCCACTCTTCTTATACCACTCACTCCAGTCTCGTGCGAGCCACGGGACAGTTCGGACGTTGGACAGCGAGCACTCAAGCCACCCCTCGGTCCTTGTGCCCAGCGTTCACCTGTGTGTGCAATGGTGTACAGCGGCCCTGCCACTCGCTCGCAGGTCGAGGAGGATCTCGCCCTTAGCGATGAGGAGTGGCCTTTAATGCCTCGCAGAGATTATCCAGACCCGTCAGGAGCCACAGCTGTGGCTGACGCTGCGTTTCCCGACAGTGAAGCTTCGAACCCTGTCAACAAAACCTCATCAGTTAAACGTATCCTGACAGCAATGATGCCTCATCTCCCCAAAGTCAGCCAAGTCAACTAAGCAGGAGGAAGCTTCCGTTCCCCATAACGAAGCTTCTGCTAATTCGCCAGCCTCGTCTCCCACCTTCTTGCCACGCAACCCGCCCCTGACCACACAGCCCACGCCAGCCTTCGCTCTCCGAGATGACTATGTGAAGCTCCTCTTCAGAGATAACTTCAGTCTGGATCGGAACCTTCCTGAAGTTAAGATATCCGCTGTAAAATCGCGATTCGTGTACATCTGCAGAAAACGCATGTACATCATTAACAGTGTAACAAGGGGAGAGTTTTTGTCCTTGTTCCTCGATGCTCAGGACGCATCTCAAAGGCCACGAAAATACCCAACCTATCTCCTGACTCGTTACCCTATCTGTGTGGACCCTTCACTGGCCAAGGCACTGCACGGAGTTCACACAGCTAAGCGCTTCATTCAGGAGGGCGCACCCATCAATCGCATCGTGATCACCTGGAGCCTGCCTGATCTACCACCGCCATATATCACCTTTGCCTTTCTTCCCAGCTTACCATCATGCGAGGTGCGCAGGATGAAGGATGAGCAGCCCTGGTGCTTCAGGTGTTGGGGCATAGGCCACATTTCACGGTACTGCTCCCGGCTAGAGAAGTGTGCTTGGTGCGCTGGCCAGCATCATTCCCTCGCCTGCCGTCACCGACCTCAGTCACCATCTACTGGTACCGTGTCAGCCTCACAAGACTCAGCGTCAACTATACAAGGATCAGACTCGCCTACAGTGGACACCTCGCAGTGGCAGTGCCTTCGCTGCCGTCAGCCAGGCGTCAATGTCTGGCGTGGGTGTACACTGTACAAGGCACCCCGCCACCTCCACCGTGCCGCCCGCCCCAAGCCCGGCCCCACCACCAGTCCCACAATCAACCCAGCGTGTGCCCGCTTGTCCCTAGGCTGCCTCCTTGCCAGTCTCTGATGCTAGTTGGGTACCTTCAAAGGTTGCTTCCCTTAAGGCAGCTGTGGCATCAATGATGTCTCAGTGTTCCTCATATACCGGGCGTTTCGAAGCCATTGAACACCAAATGGTTGAATTCTCCAGCCTGCAAGCAGAAATGCACACCAAGATCTCTGCCATGATGGAGGCACAGCAAGCCTTTTCAGTCACCATCATCAACTTCGCCGAAAGGATAGACTTCCTTGCCACTCATCTTGAGAAGGTTACTGCTCCGCCTTCATCATCCTCATCCTCCAGTGGCCCACCGCAGAGAGCTGCTCATGCCGCCCCATCGTCTTCGTCTGGCCGCTCTAAACTTAGAAGCAATAATAGATAGATAAACACAGCTTCACGTTCTTTCCTACACCTCCTGTCCCCTGTGCCACTCTCCCAACTCCAATAACCTGCAGCACTACTGCCTCAACTGTCCTGCTGTGGAAGACTTGCTTCCGTGCGGGCAGCCTCTCCTCGCCGTGTGTCAATACCTGCTGCAACGCGACAACCCGGACCTCATTCTGACTCGCCACCCACAATTTGTATGTATTTATATCCACACACTTTGACTTGGTAATTAACACATTACCAGTTCGGCATTGTATTAATTATATTTTCTTTTTTACATACAAACTTTATAATCACTCAGCTTTAATCATTGTTACATCATTTATGTTATCTATCATTGCCTTTGTTAGATAATTTCATTCATTGATTATGTCATCAGCATAACTTACTTTCCTTCGTGACAGAAGTATATAAGATCTTCATTCAATTTGTCCTGTGCATGTGTATGATGTTGCATCTTTGTAAGGTCTGACGCACGCCTCCGTGCCCAATAAATTAATCAAACAACAACAATACCACTCACTATATATACATCACTTCGGCTTCACTCCAGTGCTACCAATATATGTATATGTATATGTATATATATCAGGGGCGTATATTCAGGGTGTGCTAGGTGTGCGCCGCACACCCTCAGTCAGATAGAGAAATGCATGATAGTTATAAATAAATTCAGCAGTAAGTGGGAAACGATATTTTTTTTATTGTTTTTAGCCCTGTTATAATATTTTGCACTATAGGTGTTCTGTAAAAGCACTGCACACCCCATAATCAATTGTATCATTATGTAGCATAGCGCGTACGGTGGAGTGGGAGGGCAGACTGTTGAAAATATGGAGCTGGGTGTGCGGCTCTACAAATGCACACTGCTTGCGTTCGTTTTTGCTGCTGAAATTTTATATTGGCTAGAAGGAATTATAATATAGAATTTATTATGAAACCAAATGTTATTAAGTCACTCAATCAGAAATAAAGATTGAGTGCAACCTAAGTCATGGACTCTCTTACCGATGAAACAACGGAAGTAAGTTGAGTTGCCAAGTTATACTAACTCAGTTTCATTGACGCCAGTGTCGAGGGAGCACGTGCATTTCCCTTGACTTCTAGCTAACTGACAATAGTTGTGACTTGTGAGTATATTGTAATTATTATTGTGTTGCGGTGTGTTTGCATCTTGATGATGGCGTTACCATGGCGATGGGAAAAGAAAGGAGATGGGAGTGAATGTGACATTCACTCCCGGCGGCGGAGGGACACGAGAGAGGCAGCCTCCTGCTGCAACGCTGGTATTCTTAAAAAATTATTTCCCTTGAAAAGCGGCTTCGCTGGTATAGACGGTATTTGTGGTTATGTGACTGGTTAAAGTTAAAGTTAAACAGAGAGGCTCTTTCTATGATGAAGTCATGAACAAGTTTATATAAAAAACACGAAGAATAGAGTTGAATTATAAGTAATCAAGTATGTCAACCACTCAACCATTCTACTGTGTAATTTAGGTGGTAAGCTTAGCTAATCAAAATTAATAAATTTAATTATTCTAAATTTACACATAAAATTTGCTTTATTTTCCAACTAACAGTATGAATAGAAATAAAATTGTAATTACACACACACACATACACACACACACACACACACACACACACACACACACACACACACACACACACACACACACACCAGTAATTAGGTATATATTAGTTATGGACAGAATCACTGTTCAGCACACCCAGTGACAGAAACCACCATACGCCACTGATATATATATATATATATATATATATATATATATATATATATATATATATATATATATATATATATATATGTATATATATATATATATATATATTATATATATATATATATATATATATATATATATATATATTATATATATATATATATATATATATATATATATATATATATGTATATATATATGTATATATATTATATATATATATATATATATATATATATATATATATATATTATATATATATATATATATATATATATATATATGTATATATATATATATATATATATATATATATATATATATATATGTATATATATATATATATATATATATATATATATATATATATGTATATATATATATATATATATATATATATATATATGTATATATATGTATATATATATATATATATATATATATATATATATATATATATATGTATGTATATATATATATATATATATATATATATATATATATATATATATATATATATATGTATATATATATATATATATATATATATATATATATATATGTATATATATATATATATATATATATATATATATATATATATGTATATATATATATATATATATATATATATATATATATGTATATATATATATATATATATATATATATATATATATATATATATATATATATATATATATATATTGGTAGAGCTGGAGTAAACTCCATGCTTTAATTTCTAGTTTTTCATCCTTAACTTTCACAGTAGGCTTTGATGCTCATTACAAAAACAAATTATGAAAGCGAAGAATCACCACTTACCATGCATAAGTCTAATTAGACCATAACTTACTGAACCATAATCTAACTGCAATGTTGCCGACATATTTCACGTTACTGTAAACCTACCGAAGGCAATCGCAGTGATTACGAAAAGTGTATTACTACTCCTTGCTGTCTGCTAGATGCACGGTGTGTTGAGTGGCTGTTTACCAAGGATAATACTAAAAGAGGATCACCCAACCCTGTCTTTCGCGCAGAAAGGAAAGGATCATTTATAGAGGTGAAGCAAAGTTTGTTGGTTTCACTTTCCATGTCACGACTTGTTTTCGAACGAAGCAAGGTTCATTGTATAAGTTCAAAGGATTAGTTACAGGTATTGATTCAGTCACCTTTCCAGACGATTTGATTAAGGCTTTTGTTGAAACAAGTTTAACTATCCTTCCTTCCCTGCAGTAAGTATAAGTGTTTGCTTCCTCACGGTTAGTCGTGTGATCCTCACGTACATAATTGACTTTCTAAGTAACATAACTTTCGCTAAGAACAAAATGAGGTGGGAAAGGAAATTAATTTGCTCCTTTTAGAAATTATGTTAACAATATTTACGCCCTTTACCAGTTTTATTATATATATTGAAAATAAATCAGACAGAATACCAATGGGACTCCACGCGCCACCCATCTGCAGGTGACTAATGACTCTCCGTCAGTTATCATATTACGAGCGGTGACTCCGTGTGTGAGGCAGGACTGTGTTCTGACACTCTCTGATCTTAATATTGACAGATTAAAACACGCAACTGTAATAAATATTGACTCCCTGCCTTGCTAGCGGTCCCTCAGTGGCAGCTTTGATGTGTACGTGTGTGGGTCTTTGTGTGTGCGTATGTGTGTGTATACATATATATATATATATATATATATATATATATATATATATATATATATATACATACATCTATATATACGTACATACATACATTCATAAATAAATACATGCATTAAAACATATGTTAGGTAAACAAACACACACACACACACACACACACACACACACACACACACACACACACACACACACACACACACACACACACACACACATTAGCAGCAGTGCATTTTTTTGCATGGTTATTAAAATGGTAGCAATCCAACACGTTAATGAGCCACTAAAGACCATCTGGAGACTAGGCAATCAGACGGATTTCGCCTCAAAACTAACTGGAGTGAAGCAAGTGAAGAGATGTTTTATTTATTCTTATTCAGTAAAGTCTTTTCTTTGGAAACTGTCCTCGTACTTGTAATTTTGACTCATTCTTGTGACCGATGTTGGTGCAATTTCTTTACTTTGTAGTACATGTTTCAAGTAGTATTGAGTTTGGATCCTTTAGGTTATTTATTTTGTCATTGCATTAAAAGTAATTTTTGTATGTGTTCTAAAGAGCTGCATTCTTCTTTATTTAGGGAAAACTTAAGATCATTGTCTGTCTGTGTTTTGGGGAAGGGGGGGAAGCATTAAAGAGGCACACTTTTGTATGGTTCAGCAAAACACTTAAACTTTATTTCACGCGTTTTAAGTTGTGTGCAATAGTTCCCCGTCTTTCACTAACGTGGATTTCTTTTTGCGTGTAACTTTTTCTACGCTAATGACCATGTAGTGAGTGTCGTGTTCTTATACGCTTAGGTAATCAATCTCAACAGCTGTATGGAGGCGACACACAGAAATACGTATGAAACACATTAGGACACATTTTTCAACAACGTGTGTGGAGCGAGTTTTTGTGGAGCGTCAAATCGAAAAAGTGATAATGTGAATCCAATGGTACGAGACTCAGGATATTCTCTGGAGATGAAATTCCTGCTTGATAATAGCGAATGTCATACTACGGTTAATGTAGTTACCACAATTAGCACAAACACAAAGAATTAAAAGAATAGTAACGACACAGCACGCAGCAATGAAATTAGCCACGTTAATTGCAATCATAAATTTCAAGGATCACATACAGGCAGCACACAGACAGCCATACAGACACACATACAAACCCACAGATAAAAAGACAGAAACACAGACAAATAGACAAACCGACAGACACACATATATGAAATAGGTGAAATGAATGATACCAAAAAAGCCATTCTCAATTAGCCCATCCTGTGTCAAATAGTGGCGACAGTGATAGGTGGGTGAGAGGACTGGATGAGGGGTGATGCACGGTGTTGGTGGTGTGTGTGTGTGTGTGTGTGTGTCTGTGTGTCTGTAAATAATGAGGGAATGATCGTGCATTGTTGTTTGCCGGTTAATTATTCAATGATTTATGAATTAGTGGTTGAGAGTCACGTATTAATTATTAGTGTGGAGGTGTTGCGGGGGACTTGCCGTTAAGAATGCCGCAAAGGGAAATAAATAATGAATGTTGTAATGTAGGATGAAATGTCACAAAAAAAAATCATGAAAGTGACAGAGAAAATCATAACCACCATTATTAATATTAGAAGTGTGGGTTTTTTTTTTTTTTAAGACTGCTACATATCAAGACATTTTTTCAGCGATGTTTTCCTAGTTCAAACTTGTTGGGTATTAAAACCTGAGCAAAAGAAGTCATTGTAAAAGTGCGATCACCACACACCCTCATCCTCCTCTCCCTTCTCTTATGTTCGTCAAGGTGTTGCCTACCTGAGGTGTTCTGTAAGAGCTCCGATGCCTCAGGTTGCAGCGGAATCACCACCACCACCACCACCACTATCACCATTACCATCACCATCACCATCACCATCACCATCATCACCACCATTATCACGCAGCATGTACATATAACCTTCCTCTTCAGCTGACGTGGTCTGGTCTCTTACCTGAAACTTTCAAACTACGTATCATTGCTTGTAGTTCTGTTTAAATGCTAACCTAACCTAGCCTAACCTGACCTACGTCCTAAGAGGCTACATTTGTAAGGGTTACACGATATGCTTAAATGATTTTATTATATTGATGGTTTTTGAGGTTCCCGCGGTGCTTTTCTACCGTGTATCTGTATGCACCTCGCTTCACTCGACGATAAGTGTAAAGAGGTCATTAATATAACTCTGAACTCAATATATTCGGGACTGGCAGCTCTCGTAATGTATTATTTATTGCAAAGGATAAAAGGGAGTATTCTGAGGTGCGTGAAGGTCGAAAGGCCTAAGTTGAAGTCCAAACTATGACTACAGTAGTTGTAACATAAGTTATATTACATTTATTTATTTTAATAGGACTGTATAGGGGATGGATTCATATAATGTGCCTTAGTAATCTCTCTCTCTCTCTCTCTCTCTCTCTCTCTCTCTCTCTCTCCTCTCTCTCTCTCTCTCTCTCTCTCTCTCTCTCTCTCTCTCTCTCTCTCTCTCTCTCTCTCTCTCTCTCTCTCTCTCTCTCTCTCTCTCTCTCTCTCTCTCTCTCTCTCTCTCTCTCTCTCTCTCTCTCTCTCTCTCTCTCTCACTCTCACTCTCTCTCTCTCTCACACACACACACACACACACACACACACACACACACACACACACACACACACACACACACACACACACACACACACACACACACACACACACACACACACACACACACACACACACACACACATCTCTCTTCAATACAAACTATAACTTTGTGCCTCACTGAAGTCTCTAATCCATTTCCTTAACGAACGTAGAATATTTAAAAGAAAACGAAAAACATTGGGGAAGAAAAAGATGAAAAATATGGTACCAAAAAAAAAGGTTCATGTTGTCAATTTAGCGCCAGAAAAACACCGAGATTGACAGGGAATGAATGAAGAGGAGGAGGAGGAGGAGGAGGAGGAGGAGGAGGAGGAGGAGGAGGAGGAGGAGGAGGAAGAGGAAGAGGAAGAGGAAGAGGAGGAGGAGGAGGTGATGCTGTCTCCCTCTGTTTATGGATGGAGCACAATGTTAAAGAAAAAGAGAAAAATGCTGAACTCATTGTTTTATTAATCCATGATTCTCTTTCTATTTCCTCTCTCTCTCTCTCTCTCTCTCTCTCTCTCTCTCTCTCTCTCCTCTCTCTCTCTCTCCTCTCTCCTCTCTCTCTCCTCTCTCTCTCTCTCTCTCTCTCTCTCTCTCTCTCTCCTCTCTCTCTCTCTCTCTCTCTCTCTCTCTCTCTCTCTCTCTCTCTTTTCTTCCTCACCAAGTATATTGTTGAAGAAGTTATTATCATTATTATTAATAGTAGTAGTAGTAGTAATAGTAGTAGTGATAGTAGTAGTGGTATAGTAGTAGTAGTAGTAGTAATAGTAGTAGTAGTAGTAGTAGTAGTAGTAGTAGTAGTAGTAGTAGTAGTAGTAGTAGTAGTAGTAGTAGTAGTGTTATTATTATTACACACACACACACACACACACACACACACACACACACACACACACACACACACACACACACACACACACACACACACCATAACACGTCAAACTTAAAAACAAATATAAATTGACGTACTTGCTTGCACTGTAATCAAGGATGCTGTGAGTTGAACCTGCTGGAGGTCCCAAAACGTGTGCTGAAAGATAACAAAACTACAATTAATTAGAAAGGAAACTAATCATCCAATAGTGAATGTCATAAGTATCACCATATCATCAGAATACAAAAGGTAAGGGTGGAGGATCATATCATGTCATATCATATCATATATAATTATTTCTTAGACTTGTAGATAGAAGCGGAAGTTTTAGGGCCTTGCCTTTTGATTCTTCTCAGTGATCGTAAGCTTCTTATCGAAGTGTTCACAGTCTATTTGGATTTGTAACTTTCCAGTCCTATGGTGTGGATGGTGTGGCGAGGAGATGAGGGTCTCTCTCTCTCTCTCCCCTGCCTCGAGATCCACTTTTACCTTCCACCTTGATCATTCTCCCTCGCTCGTCTTGGCTCATTCCGCGGCCTCGTCTTGGCTGGAACACGGTTATGGCGGCGGTAATTTTTTCGAATGGTCGGCAGCTACATAAAGGATTTCCATCACTGCCTATTCTTCCTTGCGGGAAAATGTTCGTTGCCGGTGGTGATTAGGAGAGAGAAGCAAGATAAGGAAGGGAAGAAAGGAGAGAAGAGCGAGAGGAAGAGATGAAAACTAGAAAAATTGATAATAGTAATAATAATAGTAATGATGATGATAATAATAATAATAATAATAATAATTATAATAATAATAATGATAGAAAGAAGGATGAGGCAAAGGTTAAATATTTCAAAGTGATGTTTCAAAATGCTTTAATGTTTGAGGCTTAAGGAGAAAAAGTTAAGAGGAGAGTTCACCTATATTTTTCTAATTGGCTTAGGTTGTTGATTAACATGTATGTTACGTATAATATTGCCTTCATTATCATACCCGAGTTTCAAGTAAATAGTATCAATATATATTTAGATATATCAATTTTTTCATTTTTTAAAAATTTTCAAAATCTATCTTCGGCGTCATTTTTGCATATTTTGTTTTGGTACTTGCACACAAAATACTTCATAACTATCGTAACAAATTGTGTAAAATATATTTTCAAAAATCCTTTGAGTTTAGTCCAAAACGTTTTTTTATTAAAAGTTTGAAGTTTAGAATCTTTTTGTGCTGGACGGAAAAAGTATGACCTATGTCGAAAATTTTTTAACACAATTTGTTTTATGGTAAATCAAGTTTATACCCCTAATTTTTCATGGAAATCAGACAAAGCATAAATGAGGAGATGCATTTTATGTTGTAAAACCCCTTATTTTGAGAAAACAGCGATTATAGATTTTTTCTCCCCTCCACTCCCATGTATTGGAGATTTAAACTTAGCTCGGTGGGACATTTAAATATGCGGAAAAGAAAAGAAAAAATCTGCCATTTGATAGCTTACACTTAGGTAGTGTAGCCAGAGCCCTTAACTCAATTTCGATATTTTAAGAATATTATCAAAATACACCATGGCGAACTCTCCCCTCGAAGATAGTAATTGAATTATGAAGACTATTAATTATGCCAATAAAGGAGCAAAATCAGATTTCCATCTTCTTCTCTTCCTCCTTCTCCTCTTCTCCTCCTCCTCCTCCTCCTCCTCCTCCTCCTCCTCCTCTTCCTCTTCCTCTTCCTCTTCCTCTTCCTCTTCCTCTTCCTCCTCCTCCTCCTCCTCCTCCTCCTCTTCCTCCTCCTCCTCCTCCTCCTCCTCCTCCTCCTCCTCCTCCTCCTCCTGTAAGGTATCAAAATTTGCCGACGATACGAAAATCACGAGTAAAGTAACTACAACCGCCGATAAACTACAATTTCAATCAAACCTCGACACGTTAGTCAGTTGGTCATAAAAATGGCAAATGAAATTTGATGTTGATAAATGTAAAGTGTTTTATATCGGTAACAATAATCAATTCACTAAATATACAATGAATTTCTCTGAACTTTCCAAGATTAACCATGAAAAAGACTTAGGGGTAACTATTAGTAACGACCTCAAACCAGATAAACATTGTTCAGACGTAAAAAAACCGAACAAACTGGTTGGCTCCATCGGTAAAACTTTTGAGTATAAATCTGAAAAAGTTATCCTTACACTATATAGTGCACTCGTATGCCCTCATCTAGAATATTGCATTCAATTTTGGTCACCATACTATAGAAAAAATATTAATAAGCTGGAGAGAATACAAAGAAGAATTACTAAAATTATCGCAAGATTGCGAAACAAGTCTTACGAAGAACGACTAAAGGAGCTGAACTTATTCAGTTTATCCAAACGTAGGCTACGAGGGAACCTAATTGAGGTTTTTAAAATTTTCCAAGGTTTTGATAATATTAACATAAACGACTATGTAACTACCGATCTCACAAGCACCACCCGTAACAATGGCTTAAAGATCATTGGTAAGCGTTTTAGATCGAATGAAGCGAAGCACTTTTTCTTCAATAGAATCGTAAATGTTTGGAATTCTCTCCCAGCACAAATAATAAACAGTATCACAATTGAATCGTTTAAGAAGAAACTCGATAAGCACTTAGCATCCGTTCACCAAGTCGAGTATTTTAGTACTGCGTAGTTTTTTTTGCATAGATTACTCCTTGTTTTTTTCTCACTTTTCTATACAAATTCCATGATAGTTTTTCCATACTACATGGTATCACTTCCTCTTCCGGCCAGCTTCGGCTGGAGGGAGGGGTGGGTGGGGAGGAACCTTCCACTTTGCTGTCCTTTTGTCTCTATCAAGTAGATATTATAATAGTAGTGTAGCTAAACAGACAGCCTCGTTAGGTCCAGTAGAACTGTTGCTATCTGTTCTTCCTTTGTACACTTTTGTACTCCTCCTCCTCCTCCTCCTCCTCCTCCTCCTCCTCCTCCTCCTCCTCCTCCTCCTCTTCCTCTTCCTCCTCCTCTTCCTCCTCCTCTTCTTCCTCCTCCTCCTCCTCCCTCTCCCTCTCCCTCTCCCTCTCCCTCTCCTCCTCTTTTATTCCTTATTTATTTTTCTTTTATTTTTCTTCTTTTCCTTCTACTTATTATCATTATTGTTGATATTAATATTATCATCATTATTTTTTCTATTAATATTTTATCCTTCACTTTTGACGTTCTTCTAAC
>JAPQNM010000038.1:21885120-21887620 GCA_029783475.1 Metacarcinus magister
CACTAGACCAACCAACGCAAGGCAACACAACACAACACAACGCAACACTAGATCAAACAACGCAAGGCAACACAACACAACACAACACAAGGCAACACTAGACCAAACAACGCAAGGCAACACAACACAACACAACACAACACTAGATCAAACAACGCAAGGCAACACAACGCAACGCAACACTAAACCAAACAACGCAAGGCAACACAACGCAAAACTAGATCAAACAACGCAAGGCAACACAACACAACGCAACACTAAACCAAACAACTCAAGGCAACACAACGCAACACTAGATCAAACAACGCAAGGCAACACAACACAACGCAACACTAAACCAAACAACGCAAGGCAACACAACACAACGCAACTCTAGACGAAACAACTCAAGGCAACACAACACAACACAACACAACGCAACACTAGACGAAACAACGCAAGGCAACACAACACAACGCAACACTAAACCAAACAACGCAAGGCAACACAACACAACACAACGCAACACTAGACCAAACAACGCAAGGCAACACAACACAACGCAACACTAAATCAAACAACGCAAGGCAACACAACACAACACAACGCAACACTAAATCAAACAACGCAAGGCAACACAACACAACACAACGCAACACTAGACCAAACAACGCCAGGCAACACAACACAACACTAGACGAAACAACTCAAGGCAACACAACACAACGGAACACTAGACCAAACAACGCAAGGCAACACAACACAACACAACGCAACACTAGACGAAACAACTAAAGGCAACACAACACAACACAACACAACGCAACACTAGACGAAACAACTCAAGGCAAAACAACACAACACAACACTAAACCAAACAACACAACACAACGCAACACTAGACGAAACAACTCAAGGCAACACAACACAACGCAACACTAAACCAAACAACGCAAGGCAACACAACACAACACTAGACCAAACAACGCAAGGCAACACAACACAACACAACATAACGCAACACTAGACCAAACAACGCAAGGCAACACAACACAACACAACACAACGCAACACTAGATCAAACGACGCAAGGCAACACAACACAACACAACGCAACACTAGACCAAACAACGCAAGGCAACACAACACAACGCAACACTAGACGAAACAACTCAAGGCAACACAACACAACGCAACACTAAACCAAACAACACAAGGCAACACAACACAACACAACGCAACACTAAACCAAACAACGCAAGACAACACAACACAACACAACGCAACACTAGACCAAACAACGCAAGGCAACACAACACAACACAACGCAACACTAGATCAAACAACGCAAGGCAACACAACACAACGCAACACTAAACCAAACAACGCAAGGCAACACAACACAACACAACGCAACACTAGACCAAACAACGCAAGGCAACACAACACAACACAACGCAACACTAGACCAAACAACGCAAGGCAACACAACACAACACAACGCAAAACTAGATCAAACAACGCAAGGCAACACAACACAACACAATGCAACACTAGACTAAACAACGCAAGGCAACATAACACAACACAACGCAACACTAAACCAAACAACGCAAGGCAACACAACACAACACAACGCAACACTAGACGAAACAACGCAAGGCAACACAACACAACACAACACAACGCAACACTAGACGAAACAACGCAAGGCAACACAACACAACGCAACACTAAACCAAACAACGCAAGGCAACACAACACAACGCAACGAAACACTAGACCAAACAACGCAAGGCAACACAACACAACACAACGCAAGGCAACACAACACAACACAACGCAACACTAGACCAAACAACGCAAGGCAACACAACACAAAACAACGCAACACTAGACCAAACAACGCAAGGCAACACAACACAACACAACGCAACACTAGACCAAACAACGCAAGGCAACACAACACAACACAACGCAACACTAGACGAAACAACTCAAGGCAAAACAACACAACACAACACAACACTAGACCAAACAACGCAAGGCAACACAACGCAACACTAGACCAAACAACGCACCACTAGACGAAACAACTCAAGGCAACACAACACAACGCAACACTAGACCAAACAACGCAAGGCAACACAACACAACACTAAACCAAACAACGCAAGGCAACACAACACAACACAACGCAACACTAGACGAAACAACTCAAGGCAACACAACACAACGCAACACTAAACCAAACAACGCAAGGCAACACAACACAACACAACGCAACATTAGACCAAACAACGCAAGGCAACACAACACAACACTAAACCAAACAACGCAAGGCAACACAACACAACACAACACAACACTAGACCAAACAACGCAAGGCAACACAACACAACACAACGCAACACTAGATCAAACAACGCAAGGCAACACAAAACAACACAACGCAACACTAAACCAAACAACGCAAGGCAACACAACATAACACAACGCAACACTAGACCAAACAGCGCAA
>JAPQNM010000038.1:21897620-21902620 GCA_029783475.1 Metacarcinus magister
CTGTCCGCCAAAATTCCGGGTAGAATTGTGTTGAATGGGTCCACGTCCTTTAATTTCCATTCCAATTCAATTCTAATTACTTAATTTCTTTCTCTTTTCTATGGTAATTTGCCGCCATAATCATCTCCCCCACTACTACTGCTGCTTCTACAAAGACAACGACAACAAAAACAACAACAATAACAAAAACAATTACAACAACATCTACTACTACAGCGACTACTACTTCCACGACCACTAAACCCCAAAAATCGATGATCATTGTCATGTACACAATACAGTACAACATTTCCCTGCTGTGGCTATTCGTTTTCGCGTGAAATCTATCCGATTCAGGTCACCATTTCGCAGTGTCGTTTGCTTCCATGACGCCGCATTAACTTGTCTGACTCATTACTCTTAACACACTTTCCCAGCCATTCTAGGGCCTCGTGCTACTGTGAGGAGGATGAGAATGATTACAAGGAAAGGAAAGGACATTAACTTGTAGGTAGTCACTCGGAAACCTTTCATTGAATTCCTCTGGTTAATAGTAGCTACTTCTTACTCAACGCAGCAATTCACTATCTTCTCATTCATAAAGACTCACACTTCACAGTTTTACTCATACCTCTTTCAAATAGCATGACCTTAATTTTGGTTACATTTACACAGTCTGAAACCAATCGACAAAGGTTTTCAGGTTTCAACAAAACTAACATTTAAACCTTTTTCCATAAACTTGACTTAAAAATTTCCTTCTTTCAGTAAATATCATATTGATTTTAGAGTTGAAATCAAATCAAGACTAACATCGAAAAGCGACTTCATTGCGAGGCACAACAAGGTGCTTGAGATTTGAAGGGAGGGCATTCAAAGGACATTCTTTTAAGTGCCGAAGGATGGGAAGGAGGTCAGTGGCAGTACGTTTGCCTCTCTAATGTTGCGTGGGAGGTAATGGTGTCGTGGGTAGTAGATGACCAGTATGACCTAAGTTTAAGGGATGCGCCGGGAAACCAAGCGTGAAATTTCATATGAGATCTGAAATTTGTATTTACTTCACTGAGGCTTTCCCAACGTTAATTATTCATAGGATGTGGATTGAATATATTCAGAATTGGAATACTTTAATTTACATGTGTTCAAAAGAGGTGAAAAACTGATAGAACAAACAACGTGATTACAGCAGGAGTGAAATGCTCCTACACCTCTCGCAGAGTATTATGTGCATGAAATTCGTGGGTAGATGACAAATAGTTCTAGTTAGTATTTTCTCTCTCTCTCTTTTTCAGTAGGAGACAAACAAAACCCATAAAGCCTCACTTGCACGAGTCTAATTGAAAGAAAACAAAGCCAATGAAAAACATGAAAAAGTAGTGCCAGTACTATCTACTAGTGTTAGTGGTGCTCGGGTGTGTTAATGCTAGTTGGTCAACTGGGTAGAGAAAACTTGACACCCAGTTCAGGTTATATTATTCACAATAATATAGACTATATATATATATATATATATATATATATATATATATATATATATATATAAAATAAAACATTTATGTATATGCGCACTGTCTAAGGACAGTGCGCGCCAAGTTGATGATGGGCGCTGGTCTGCAGCGCAATCAAATGATTGATAATATTATAAAAGAAAAACATAAATAAAGAACATATATTGGGTACAATGAATATTGAAAAATATAATAAAAACAAAGTTACAATAGTTATGGCTGCGCGACCCGTTTTCAGGGAACGTGGTATCTCACGTTCTTTATGGTGTGTAGGGGAGACTGCTACACCAGCACGCACGCACCCACGCACACACCCACACACGCACGCACGCACTCACGCACCCATACACGCACCCACGCACACACAAACGTATGCATGCAACGCACTCACATACCCTACCCAATACAACGGTGAATAATCAAGGACATTTCAGGTGGGGATGGTAGCAGAGCATGGGTTAGCGCGGCCCCTAAACCTCTCATTAAGTATGGTGGGAGTGTTCAGTTCGACCCCGTGCACTCCTGTGTAGGTTATGGGTATGCATAGACGGTGTGTAATGAAGCAAGGTGTGTGTGTGTGTGTGTGTGTGTGTGTGTGTGTGTGTGTGTGTGTGTGTGTGTGTGTGTGTGTGTGTGTGTGTGTGTGTGTGTGTGTGTGTGTGTGTGTGTGTGTGTGTGTGTGTGTGTGTGTGTGTGTGTGTGTGTGTGTGTGTGTGTGTGTGTGTGTGTGTGTGTGTGTGTGTGTGCCAGAGAGAGAGAGAGAGAGAGAGGAGAGAGAGAGAGAGAGAGAGAGAGGAGAGAGAGAGAGAGAGGAGAGGAGAGAGAGAGAGAGAGAGAGAGAGAGAGAGAGAGGAGAGAGAGAGAGAGAGAGAGAGAGAGAGAGAGAGAGAGAGAGAGAGAGAGACGAGCGAGCGAGAGCGAGGGAGGGAGGGAGGGAGGGAGGGAGGGAGGGAGGGAGGGAGGAAGGGAGGGAGGGGAGGGAGGGAGAGAGGAGAGAGAGAGAGAGAGAGAGAGAGAGAGAGAGAGAGAGAGAGAGAGAGAGAGAGAGAGAGAGAGAGAGAGAGAGAGAGAGGAGAGAGAGAGAGAGAGAGTAGATAAAACTCAATTACTATAAAAATCAGTTATAGGAAGGCTAACTCAATTACCTTACTTTCGATTGAGTTCTGGAAAACATTACCAGAAACCCATCAATTTCGTACTAGCTATGACGGCGACAGACCTCCCTCCTCTTCCTCTTCCTCCTCCATTTTTTTTTCTCTCTCTCTCTCTCTCTCTCTCGTTGAAACAAAATATCCTTGAGGAGCCATTCAAAGAAACTGACTGACTTTTATTCATCATTCTTTCCTTAACACTCACTCATCCACATAGACACACACGCAAAACAGTCGTTCTTTCACATAGACTGATTAATATTTCTTCTCTTACCTATAGCCCACGGAAGGAAAAACATCAACATATTTTTATTCCTACCTCATCTATCGATCATTAATTAGTGCCATCATCGATAAATATTTTGTCCATCATGACAGGAGGGTAGGAAAGGACTCCCATTCAATTTTCCCTTGTGGCACGATTAATAAAATGTTTCATTAATGTCACCACCAAACTAATATTGAGAGAAAAATAGATAAAAAAAAACAAAGTGCCAGTCTCTCTCTCGCTCTCTCGCTCTCTCTCTCTCTCTCTCTCTCTCTCTCTCTCTCTCTCTCTCTCTCTCTCTCTCTCTCTCTCTCGGGATACTAAGCTATAATACACTCACAAGACTTTTTTTCCTACAAACGACAAGTAATAACACATACTCAGTAACGTTAACACTTCTATACTGTAACATCACTGTCTTTCATCCTCATTAAGACTTTCATCTTTACTAAGCACCGCCAGATATTGGTTAGCAGTCACTCTGAAGGACTTCGTATCACTGCTTCTATAGATACAACTTGCTCCTTTGGAAAACCTCCCATAGAGACGACTAAGATTTCTTTTACACCATCAAAGTGAAAACCAGGAAGTTCAGGTTTGCTCCATCTCACAGGTTGATTCAAGAGCGTTAAAAAATACCTTTGAAAAATGGAGGGTTTCAATGTATGGATGTTGGCTTTTAATTCACCTCAGGCCCTTCCACTTTCAGTCTTATCCTTTCGTTGCGCATTGCCAGCTTCAGGTAAGGCGCCAGGGAATAGATGATTGGAAATGTATAGCTGCTGGTGTTTGTCAAATAGTTGTGTGATGTTTGCGTCTGCATGTCCTCGCTCGCAACATCCATAAACTTTCCCTTTGGCTTTCCTATTCTGCTATTTGACGGTTCCAATCCCAGCATCTTTCTCTCGACAACACCTCGCATCCCTCCTCTGCACACACCCAAACAATCTTAATCTCGCCTCTCTGACCATGCCTCCGAACCGTCCTACCTGCACTGTTCCTCTAATGTGCTTTTTCTTAATCTTGTCTATCTTCATCTTCGCACCATTTTCAACTCTGCTACGTCCAACTCTTCCTAATACACAGTCTCCAGGCTATACACAAAACTGGCCTCACTACTATCTTGCAGACGTCCTTGCAGATACCCTTCTATCACAAATTACTCCTGTCGCTCATGTCCACCCACTGCACCCTGCCTGCCTGCACTCTGTTCTTCACTTCTCTAGTTGACCACAGGTATTTGAAATCATCCATCTTCACCACCTCTACATCTTGAAACGGCACCATATCGCTGCCTTCAAACTTGTTCACACACGTACTCAGCCTTGTTCCGACCGACTTTCATTCCCCTTCTCTCTACTTACTTACGTGACTTGAACTATTCTTCCACTTTAATAGCACTGCGCAATGTAAAGCTTTCGTTAAGAGTGCAAATTTACCTACCCATTAAATATTTAAATCTCCAAATTTATTCACAACTTGCACTTCATTATGATACAGGAAATGAGCCAAGAAAGAAAAATTGTACAGATCATGAGATATTTTCCGTGATGCGATATATATTTCCTGCAACTTATTAACAACATTGGTTTTCTCCCTCCACAGCATGCATATAAATGATAATAAATACCATGATCTTGCAAAGACATATGCTGATGATGACCTTGAATCTGAAAAAGACAAATTAAAAAGGGAAGGAAGAACACGGAACATCCACCCATTTTGAGGCAACACTATGAACGGAACACAAAGACAGCGACGGCAGCAGCAGGGACAGCATTTATCTAAACACGAAGAGAGCAAAAAATACAGTGTCGCTGCCTTTAAAATGATGAGCGAGGATCAGATTACTGTAAGGGTTCGATACGAGGAGACAGAGTAAACAGTTTTTAACGAGTAAATCATTAAAAATATTAAAACATGAAGAAAAGACGCTGTTTTACTCCTATAAATTAATACTTGGTATATTCTGAATCAGCATAAACTAAATACATTTTTAACGGACACCGAAATTACCAAAAGGGATTTAATGACTGTAAGTTTTCTTGAACCTTGAAGGGAAAGCCAAACAGAGCAACTCGATGGAGAACAATA
>JAPQNM010000038.1:21905120-21937620 GCA_029783475.1 Metacarcinus magister
CCCACACGCACGCGTACACGCACACGCACACGCACACGCACACACACACACACACACACACACACACACACACACACACACACAAACACAAACACGGGTTGACAGTCGTTGCAGAGTTGGGAGAACAAACACAGCCTCAGGGAAGTCGCTGTTTACCAAAGCTTGAGTTTCTCTGCGCCTAATTTTTCTTTCATTTAACGTGCAACTGAGACTCAACACACATGGAGGCTTTTTGTCTTGCCTTCATTCTTCGTCCTGCAAAGTTGTTGGCCTTTTCCTTATGAAGAACATGAGATGTGCAATCGTAATCTTTATTATTCTTGTGCAAGAAAATCGTCTATAGCTGACGATGTTTCGAAAATCAATCGCCTTTTTTCAACGATTTTTTATCCTCACACTCTTGAGACAAGAAAACACTCATCTGTATTCTGCTGTCCTTTCTAAGACGAAATATATGGTGGGTAGGAAAAAACACCCCCCCACGACTGACTCTTTCTCTTTCGTCTCCTATGTCTCCATCATCTCTTCAGTTACATCTTCCTGACTCCTTCCTGTTCCTTATCTTTCTCCTCATTTCTCTTCTTTGCTTCACTTTTATCCATCACCATAAGGTCCTAAGTACAGTAAAGCTACCAACATCACCATAACGTTTGAGTAGCGACCAGCATTCACCACTACGTTGGACAGACACACACCTGCCCCTACCTAACCTTTCCACCCGGCTGTTGTCTCTCATTCGCCGCGGCTGGTTTTTTCTCGTTGGACCTTTCTGTGTCAAAACATTCACAAATATACATAAACAAACTATTCAATATACAATGATAATATTTCCTTACTGAAATTCTGCATGGTGGGAAAGGCCAAGTAGAAATGAAAAACGTAAGTCAGAGGGAAATATGAATCGATTGACCCACGAAGCTAGCCATTCACACATCACCTCATATCACCTCACCTCACATCACCTCACCTCATCTCATATCACCTCACCTCACCTCACCTCACCTCACCTCACCTCATCTCCACATTCATAACAGTAACACGTGCTCTCCTGGTGTTGTTTGGTATTACTTGGCTTTGGTATTGCAGCAGACTCTAGTTTATGCATCCCCTTTGGTTTGACAACAGCAAAAGAGAAAAAATAATAATAAAGAAAAAAGAAAAAAAAAAAAAAAAAAACTAGCGCTAACGATATCCCTCCCTGCATCCTGTACCTCACGGGAACCCAAACCCTTTACCCGGCAGCCAAGTGGTGGGAGAATGGGATCGTTAGTCTCCCTAACCTACTCCCACAACAATACATACGAACAGACACAGACAAGCGCGCGCACACACACAGACACAGACAGAGACACAGACACAGACACAGACACAGACACAGACACAGACACAGACAGAGACAGAGACAGAGACAGAGACAGAGACAGAGACACAGACACAGACACAGACACACACACACACACACACACACACACACACACACACACACACACACACACACACACACGAACACACACACACACACGAGACAACTTAAGCTATCCTCTTCCATTTTTCACAAGCCTTCATTTCACGTTCCATTATCTATGAGTCTCCAACGTCTCAGTGGGTTTCTCCTCATCCCTGTCATCCTCATCCTCCAGTCTCCTCAGTGCTTATCTTTCCTACTCACTACGTCGTCCTATTTCATATTTTTCAACCGATTCAGCTTCTCAGAGCATACTCATCGGTGCTTGTTACGTATTGTCAATTCTTAAATTATACTTCACAACCTTCCTCCCGCTGAAATGACCTCATTGGAACCAGGAATTCCTAAAGATGGAGACCGTGAATCCTATACAACTTTTAAGGAGAAACTCTTGTGATGATGAACCAAATACTGTTTCAGGAAGGAAAGAAAGCAATCCACACGCATTTTTGTACATGCAGTAACACAAACTTTGAAAGTCTGATTGCATGTAAAGATTGTGCTTTGCATCCTCTCTGTGCTGGCGGGATTAATTGAGACAAATGACGCCGACAGGAAACCGGTGCATGGAAATGGAACGCAGGGAATTCCAGGACAACCAAAAGAGTTTATATACATTTTTTTTTTTTTACTGCCAGTCACTATTCTCTCCTTACCATTTTTTCGTTCGTTTATATTCAGTACATCCAGCAAGTAATTGCGTAAGACTCCCACAAATTCATATAGAAGCATTACCTACACGCCTCTCTCTATTAAGCAATCATGGGTTTCTAGTGCAAATGTTTCCCTATTGTTACGTAGCTTGAGTGGGTGAAGGAGGAAGGAGAGGAGAAACCAACATAAACTTGATTACTATGCATAAATAAAGCCTTGCAAGTTGGGTACATAGACTCGGATTTCCTTGTTGCAATGTGAAGAGGAGAAGGATAAAGAAGAAGAAGACGAGGAGGAGGAGGAGGAGGAGGAGGAGGAGGAGGAGGAGGAGGAGGAGGAGGAGGAGGAGGAGGAGGAGGAGGAGGAGGGGAAACATAACGAACCTTATACTTTAACTAGGAATACTTTCTTTACGCATCTTTTTTTCTTTTAAGTCCAACTGATTTAGATTTAAGCTGCCGTGAAATCTGCAGCCACCAAGCCCATCAGGAATATCAGCACGGCACATATACAAATACAGAGAAACTGTTTATTCCCCAGCATCGCCAGTCACTCCACCTGTGCCGGTCTTAAAGTGGTGTGCGTGGAGGCGAGTTTCGTGAAATACTGAGTTCTAACTGCACTTGGTATTTTCATTTCACTCGTCCTCTAGAACACAATTTTCGTGGATCCTGTTATGGTGAAGCGAATAAATGAATGCCGCGTGACTGAGTATGCACTTCATTCCAGTCCGTCTGTGATGGTGTGTACCTAAGGGGAGTCATTCATTCCCTTTCTAGCGTTGTTGCTCTCCGTTATTTCGCTTCCAGTTGCTAAAAGTGAGGAAAAATAGTAACACCTTAAAGTTACGTCGGGTAAATCCACCTAGCGCGAGACAGCTTTGTGGATGGATCTTCCTAATTATAATAGAAGCAGAGGCGACCTTACGTGAGCTCAGATTTTGTATATAACAGAACTAATTGAGGAAGGTTTTGGTTGGAATCTAAGTTTTTCGTTTGGTTATGTCTAGTTTGATTATTCATTTCTTGGTGTTGTCATGACTTGTACTTTTTTTTTCTTCCCTGCTATTAGTTAGTGTGTATAGTGTAGTCTTTGCAAATTGCCTTTCTCCTCTCCATGGGGTCCAGCGGCCAGACTGTCATTACGTGGTGTGTGTGCAAGCCCCAGACCACCACCACCACCACCACCACCACCACCACCACCACCACCACCACCACCACGACGCTAGCCGAGAAAAAGAAAGGCATGAGGAGAAAAGGGACGACAATATCAACTTAAAACCAAAGGGAAAACACACAAAAAAAAAAAAAAAAAATGTGAGAAAAGGATGAAATGGAAGTAATGATATTGATCCTATTACTCTAGCTACTACTACGACTACTGTTAATGATGATGATGATGATGATGATGGATGAATGACGATGACAATGACGATGATGATAATGAAAAGAAAGCAGAAGACAGCTGAAAGAAAATATAGACAAACACGAAGGAAGGGAGGGACTCTTTTTCTCAAACAACAACAACCACACACGTAGGAGGAGGAGGAGGAGGAGGAGGAGGAGGAGGAGGAGGAGGAGGCGGAGGAGGAGGAGGAGGAGGAAGAAGAGGAGGAGGAGGAAGAGGAGGAGGAAGAGGAGGAGGAGGAGGAGAATAAGCAGTAGGAGTAGTAGGATAAAGATAAAAAGAAAAGGCAGAGGAGGAGAAGGAGGAGGAGAAGGAGGAGGATGAAGATGAGGAATAAGCACTAGGAGTAGCAGGATAAAGATAAAAAGGAGGAGGAAGAGAAGGAGAAAGATGAGGATGAAAATGAAAAGGGGGAGGAGGAGAAAAAGGAATAGAAGGAAGATGATAAGAATGAGGAGGAGGAGGAGGAGGAGGAGGAGGAGGAGGAGGAGGAGGAGGAGGAGGAGGAGGAGGAGGAGGAGGAGGAGGAGGAGGAGGAGGAGGAGGAGGAGGAGGAGGAGGAGGAGGAGAAGGAGGAGGAAGAGGAGGAGAAGGACATATGGATGAAGACGAGTACGAGGAGGACGAAGAGGACGATGGTGAGGTAGCATCTTTAAGGTCCAAGCTTCCTTCTGAAGCTCCAGCCTCTCAATGCCTCAATCTGATGGACGATACGATACACAGGTTATCTCCAACGATTCGGGTGATGTGCAGGCAACGGTCAGGCTTTGGCGCGGGTCTGGAAAACGAGTCTCGTGATCACCTCTTTACTGACTTAACTATAATAACTATACTAAGCTGCTCCCTCCCTTCTTCAAGTAGTGAATACAAGCGGTTACACTGTCTGTGCTTGTTAGGGATTGATGCAGTGCTCGTTGTCTTCATATGTAACTCTTGTCAGCCACTAAGGTTCTCATGACAAGTGAGTAAAAATTTCAGAACTATGGATGATAGATAGCTGTAAGGGAGCTTTCAGTCACTTAGATATATAGGAAAAATGTATGTGTTGGCGACCACTATATCAAAAACACGTATCGACTGTACCATCGCCACTCGAATGTTGTGGTGGAACTTAAATCCTTAAGGAAAGATGGATGCGAGGAGAGAAGATTAAACTTTTAATAACAGTGACAAATCCTCAAATATACTGTATATGATATTTTTACCACATTGATTTCAGTGCTTTTAGACGACATTTTCCTTTGGTCCTGGTCGTCACTCTTGGGCATGCTTCACAGTTCCCGAGGCGCCTTACAACCGTCTATCTCCAAAGACTAAATCCTTGAAAATTTATCCACAGAGACCACAGCGAACCCTCGAGGCTCTTATACCCGGCGGCGAGGACGTGGCTGGTTTATTCCACTTCACCGCCAAGAACGTGACGTATAGAAAACCCTGAGTCTGTCGAGGGTTAAGATAGCGTCCGGTGCCGCTGGTTTCCACATGGCGAACGTTCTGGCGGCAGCTGAGCATCACCCACTTGTCCCGTGATTGGAAAGGAGATCTAGGACGAAGGGGAAGGAGGTCTACAATAGTGACTTATGACTGTACTTTCCAGGCGACACATTTTTATCAGAGCAGTTCTTTCTTCATTTGTCAAGGTAGAGTTTTTTGCTTCGAGGGGACGAACGTTGTGTTTCTCGCCGAGTGATCGTTCCTTGGTGATAGTGACGCAATACTGTCAGTCGTCTATACATAGTATTCACTGACGTCACGACACGCGCAACGCGGCCATCTTGCTGGTCAACTAGATGTTGTAAATCCTGGACCCAGCCACCATCACTGACGACATAATTATATGCCTCAAGCGATTTGTAAACTTTGAGCTCATCCAGTGTGTAGGCACTCTGAGTAAACACTAAATAGTTCACGATGTCAGGATAAGTTATGTCTGGTAGCCCAACATGAGTGTTCTCAAAATTATCTTTATCCACTTCATATGGATCTATACCGTCAATCAAGCTGATTTTAGCAAGATATCGTTCCTTAGTGACATTGTCCAGAGTATCCACATATTTTTGCTTCACCGGAACAGATTCCATAGTGCAATCTACGCAATATCTAGCCACAACAAACTTGCGTGCAAGCACGCATTATTTACCTCGCAAAACGTCTTTGAAGTTATGTTAGGTTATGTTAAGTTATAGTTAGGTTAAGGTTGTTAGGTTAGGTTACGGTTATGTTATGGTTAGGTTAAGTTAGATTAGGTTAAGTTAGATTAGGTTCGGTTCAGTTAGGTTCGGTTATATAAGATTTTTACATTTTATTACCCAAAAGTTAGGGTTCTCAACCTCAAATTTTTTCTGGATTTGGCTAATAAAATGTAAAAATCTTATATAACAGAACCTAACCTAGATTAACCTAACCATAACATAACCGTAACCTAACTTAACAACCTTAAAAAAACCATAACTTAACATAACCTAACCAACCTAACATAACCTTACCAAACATAACTTCAAAGACGTTTTGCGAGGTAAATAATGGTTTCCCCCGCTTGAAACCTTCACAGATGACATTAGAACTTACAACTAACCATGCTAACGTTAAATCTAGATCTAGTCCTAGGCTAGATTTAAATATATATCTAGATCTAGCTAGGTCTTTCGAAATTGATAATGGATAGGACTACAAAGCTACACACCTGCTATGAAGTGATCGGAGCACACTTTAGTGTGTTTGGTTGGAGCAAAGTCCTTGCGGTTAATCCTGGCGATCCATAGATCTCGCCGCCTCTTACTGAGTTCCTCACTTTGGCTGCCTTCATGGGTTCTTACAACTGGTACGCCGTGAAAGCTACGTTTTATAGGCCCGCATGCCCTGTTGGTACAACCATATATAGTGCATGCGTACACCATTGTGTCAATTTGTGACAAACGTTACATGTTTTGGCCTATCAGCTGTGTTTCTTCTTCTTCTTCTTGGGAATTTGCTGGGGCCGTGCAGGCTGTGGTGCCACAGCCTCTAGTGCCCCAAAAGTGCAGGTTGCAGATGAGTGAGTGGATCAGATCCTGTTGAATTGACCTGTCCTTTGGAGGAAGATCCTGGTGTGCTTGAGTATTTATCAGCTGTGTTTGGTTACTGGCGGCCTGGACCAACAAGATGGCCGCCAAGAAATGCGTGACGTCATATAAATACTATCTATAGAGTAATACATACACACACGCACACGCACGCACACACGCACGCACACGCACACACGCACACAGACACATATATTTACACACACACACACACACACACACACACACACACACACACACACACACACACACACACACACACACTTCTAAAGGTTTCATTAATTTAAATATCACGCAAGAGCCACCGAGCTTCCTTCCACATAGGTCATAATGAGCGGCACAGCGTCCAGACAAGAGCGAAGACCCTTTCGAAAGTTTTATGTGAAGGGAAACTCATCAGCTGGTGTCTTAGAGCGAACTCCCTTCTCATATCATGCGCTGGGGTCACTAAAGAAGCAACAGAGAAAAAAAGGAGCCTTTTTGAGAGCAGATATATTAAAAAAATAAGTTGAACGTAAAGTTGGATAGACCCAGAGAAGGATGAGGTCTAAAGGATTAAAGTTCATCGAGTTCAAGAGAGAAAAAAATACAGACTTGATGAGATCCACTGACGAGTTTGTATGTAGGCTACGAGGTGGAGGTGGAGGTGGAGGTGGAGGTGGAGGAGGAGGTGGAGGTGAAGGTGGAGGTGGTAGTCGTAGTAGAAGCTGAGATGGTAAACAATTAAGTCCCATCCTTTCCGTTCCATTATTTCTTTCCAACGTAATATACATAATAGCCTTCATTCATCATTATAGTTGTGTAAAGTGATTACTCAAACAACACTCTTGGCTTTAGTGACAGAAAGAATATATATTGGGTTCTTGAGTGTCACTTGGAGATAGACTGACAGACAAACATAATCTGTGAATTTCCTGCAGATTTAGTGTTCAGAAACGTACATGAGGGCGCGGATCCTAGAGCGAAGAAAAAAAAAGAAAAGAAAAAAGAAAAGCGTGAATGTTTGCCTCGTTTCTAGTCTCAAGGTTTCCAGGATGTTTTTTTCCTTATAGTCACCATGGTTACCTAGATACCACTAGCGAAGGTGAATGAACGTTTCCTCTGTGTACTAACTCAGAGAAAAACATCACCTTTTTTTATTTTGTGTGTCGTTGGCTTCTCTAAAGGTTAACACGGCAAGGTAAGGCTTCCGGGAAAAGAAACTCACACGATAATAAAGTGTGTTGCATAGGAAAAGGTAAGGTTCAGTTTAATGGATACTGTTTCAGTGTTTTCTTTCTTTCTTTTTGTTTCTTTCTATCTATCTTTCTTTCTTTCTTTCATTCTCTTTCTTACTCTCACTCACTCACTCACCCTCATTCTATCTTTAATCCTAATTCTAATCCTAATGATAATAATAATAATAATGATAATAATAATAACAATAATAACAATAATAATGATAATAATAATAATAATAAAAACAACAATAATAATAACAATAATAACAACAGTGATGACAATAACAGTAGAATAATGATAACAACAATAACAATAACAATATTAATGAACGAGACCTGAAGGCAGCAATGAAATAATAACCAACATTGAGCTGAGTAAACCCAAAACACAGGAACTCAATGACGAGCAATAATATTTAAGACGCATGAATTCCTTTCGTTTAACATGTCATCTAATGTAACTGTGATGCGAGACGACCACGTGATGAAGGAGGTAGTAACGATAAGATGCTGTAATGTTACGCAACCAGCATCACCTTCTTGTGTGTGTGTGTGTGTGTGTGTGTGTGTGTGTGTGTGTGTGTGTGTGTGTGTGTGTGTTACGAGGGTCATGTACTGGTGTTGCTCAGCTGTATCATACTTAGCACACACACACGCACACGCACACGCACACGCACACACACACACACACACACACACACACACACACACACACACACACACACACTCGATCCTGATCTTCTCACACTTTCACTAAGCCTTTGAATATACTCGTAATTTCAAAATATTCTTCTCTGTCCTTATCCTCTCATAATGTAAGCCTTCGTTTACCTAACAAAATAATTATGTGGCCAGCCATTACAGAAGATCCTACAATCATTTATCTCTTTAACTGTTGAATGATGCAGGATGAAGCAACAATTCTAATGAAGGAACAGGGAATTGCTTTGATCAGGGAGGGCCAAAGGCATACAGGTTTGAATGGATGGATGGATGGACGGACGCAGCATCACCAGCGGTACACAGCAGACAGTGTATGCGAGATGCTTCCAACTGATCTTCTGACCGTGTTCCTATGTTTAAAAATGGCACCACTTTCCTAAGCTTCCTTGAGCGCTGTTATTCGAATCAGTTGAAGGACTATATACACTATAAAATATATTGGCAATCATGTCCATTTCATATTGCTGTTTATTTTATAGTAGGCGAGACGTAATTTATGTATGCATCACTACGAAAATTCCTTCCTCTCACAGCAACAACCTGAAGACAGTGGTGATCGAGAACAAAAATGTTTCACTGAACCATATATCTTTTCTTTAAAATCTCGTGAGACACATCTGTTTTAAATGCGAATGGTTCTGTTCGTAGGCCTTGCAACATCTACATTGTTTCAACCTGGTGGTGAAAACATCATTAGTTTGCAATCCATGTGAATCTCTCTCTCTCTCTCTCTCTCTCTCTCTCTCTCTCTCTCTCTCTCTCTCTCTCTCTCTCTCTCTCTCTCTCTCTCTAACACACGCACACGAGTTGGTTTGCTAAGATAACGTTCTACCAAAACTGACTGATCTTTTATTAGGTTAGCTTCCCCTCCATAACGTCAAAGGGGACGGGGACACCGCCCCCCCCCCCACACACACACACTTCATGTATATTGGCCACGGTAATAAATTTTTCTTCCTTTCTGTTTCCTTCGTTCCGCTCCTCACTATAGTTTTGTCCAATACTAAATTCTTGTCCTGAAAGTTTAGAATACTTTTCATTCTCATAACGGCACGCTTCTACGGTACACATGAAGTAGGAAATCCAGAAATTAAAAATCAAAGTGCGTAGGTGTTAAAACTTTACCGAGAGGCACGTTAAGGGAAGCATTGGTAAGGATAAAGTGGAGAGAGGTGGAGGGAGGTGGAGTGGAGGAGTGAGGAAGATAGATTGGAAGGAGTCAATGAAGCGAACATGAACAGTTTTAAGGTGTAATAGAAATCTATGATAGACTATTAGTAACGCAACAGACAAACTGCGGTGTTGTAGGCTGTAATGTTTTCTAATATCTTGTGAGGCGAGAGTGCCATCAGAGGTGTGGCGCTGGGGCTGCGGGGCTGTTGGAATGCAGGTCCTTAGAAGACTGCCTTGAGGCACTCCACCCAACACTGAATACAACGTTTAGTGTTGGGCTATTCACGTATAAGCAGGACAAGTGCTCAATGTAAGAAAAGTTAAACGAATTCCCTAAAGTAATTTACTCTTGAATAACAGACACACACTCATGCGAACGAGTGTAAGCACGGAGACAGACATAGATACACATACACACACACAGACGCACACACGCACCCTCCCCCCCCAGACACACACACCTGCATTCATACTGACATATGCTACTCATAACATACAAATCACAACCTGCATTTGGTGGTGAAGGCAGATATATCCTTTATATTTGTTGCCGCGTCAGGTTATAGCGCTGTCCACAGTGTTATTATGAAAAGGTGATCATTCTCGAGATCCGTGAGTGTCTACTAAATAATAAACATCAAAAGAGACGACGATCAGCTGGTGAAAGAGAATAAAAATAAACATATAGTGGGAAGGTAACAAATAAAAAACGAAAAAAACACCCCTCCAAAATATATAATAAGGCTTTCCTAATTTTCCCTTATTAAGCAACAGTTTATAGCGCACTTGATATGCATAAAACAGTTCCTGACTCCAACACAGCATGCAAATACTTTATGATGTCACTTATGCTAAAGACACGGACCTGAAATTAAAAGAGGATCCTTACCCGAGCCCACGTGCATCATATTAATAAACTGCGAGACGGCGGAAGACGTATCAACAAACTCAATTATCTTGTTTGTAACTTTGAAGCATGAATGCCGTGACCTTCAACTAACTACCACCGTCGCCACCAGAGGAGCTACCGTCGACCTGTTATATACTACTATTGTGTGGTTGATTTATTTTCTTCTTTTGTTAGCAAATTAGGAGTTGTGTTTACTCCTGCCTAATAATGTTTTTTCTTTTCTTTACGGTACTGCATGCCATTTTGGGTTATAGTTATCAAATCTCTTGTTCCGAATATTCCACAACATTGGTACTGGAAGGTGAAGATGAAAACAATGGAACTCTGCATGGTTACGGTGCCTTCGTTGTCTTCCTTTTTCCTGTTGGTAGTCATGCCTTGGGATCAAACAGGGTTGTCCTCAATCATTTTGCTGCTGCACTCAGATGATTGAGACGTATTTTTACAAGACGACGCAAGGTATTATCAGTTTTTTTTTTCTTCTCTCTCTCTCTCTCTCTCTCTCTCTCTCTCTCTCTCTCTCTCTCTCTCTCTCTCTCTCTCTCTCTCTCTCTCTCTCTCTGCCATCACTGCGTGGCATACAGAGACTCCTGCTTGACGTGGGTGATGGACTAGACATGTGTGTGACAGAGCACGCTGCGTCTGGTGTCGTTGATGGGTAAGGTTTGAGCAGGTTATTGCGGCGCCTGACAAAATTCTTCCCTGTCAGCACCAGGAACATTGTCCTTGCATTGGGGTGCATCTCATTATGTCACATGAAGGAGGGGCGGTGGAAAAAAAGCGTGAAGTCATGAAAGGCAAAGTTGTAATTTCCTTAGAATACTAAAAAGTTGTTGGTCTTCCCAAAGTGATGCTTTGTAGAATTCGAACTCAGTCTTGCCGTGAAATAACTATTCATCCAAGAATATACAGCTGGGCCGCAAAATAACGGTGACCAATCTTGATAGTACGCAGGTGTGATCCCTCTCAGTTTGTTACACCTATAAGATTTATCTGACATTTTGCTGCACCGTTAGCTCTGCATTACACTGAAAAAACAGCAGGTGTGGCTAGCAGGTGTGTCTTTTTAAGTCGATATTAGCACCAGGTTCTTGCTCATACATTATTATTTAAAAAAAAATTATTTCTGTATATTGAAATGATCACTAATTCAATTTGCTTAATTAAGAGGTTCTCAAAAAAGAGTATACACAATACCACATATACGTACAGTGATGTACGTAATAAACTACAAAGGGACAAACAGACATACACAGAGGGAGATACAGCACTTCATTATGCCTCTCACACTCCACCCTTGAGCCTGCAGGAGTTACTGGAGACTCTGCTGCGTGTATCTTGATGAAGCAAGTCGTGCAACAAATCTTGGATCCATACAAGAATTCCATCTTGCTTTTAGGTGATTTAATGCTTCAGCTTAAAGAGACAAAATATGTGTTTAAGGCTCTTTGACACCACCACACATACAAAAGGGAGGAGGAGGAGGAGGAGGAGGAATATATAGGAAAAGCAGTTACTGAATTTGTCAATCTACATATCGAGGAACAGGGCCAGACGAGCACCTATATTAATGGAAACTGCTGTACTTGCAAAAGACATCCATTACAATAAACAATAACAGGTGTAATGCTTCATAATTGTTCCCTTTGTTTCCTCGTGAAGTTAATTTCGTGCCACACCAGATGTCTCTCTTTGATGTTTATCTCAATATTGACACCCGGTGGGTTGAAATGGTGCACTCACTGTACTTCTCTCTCTCTCTCTCTCTCTCTCTCTCTCTCTCTCTCTCTCTCTCTCTCTCTCTCTCTCTCTCTCTCTCTCTCTCTCTCTCTCTCTCTTTGGCAGTGATTAAACATGCATTGACTGGGTAAAACATTCCTCATTTATCTGATAAAATATCCTCTCATTTATGTTGAGAGAGAGAGAGAGAGAGAGAGAGAGAGAGAGAGAGAGAGAGAGAGAGAGAGAGAGAGAGAGAGGAGAGAGAGAGAGAGAGAGAGAGAGAGAGAGAGAGGAGAGAGAGAGAGAGAGAGAGAGAGAGAGAGAGAGAGAGAGAGAGAGAGAGAGAGAGAGAGAGAGAGAGAGAGAGAGAGAGAGAGAGAGAGAGAGAGAGAGAATATGCACCACCTTCGTCAGGGCTCTAGTGAGGTGGCAAGGGGAGTTCACTTGGATATCCACAAGGTCGCTGGCAGACGTGGCTCTTCCTCGCTTTATGGATAGGATTAATGGAGGAGGAGGAGGAGGAGGAGGAGGAGGAGGAGGAGGAGGAGGAGGAGGAGGAGGAGGAGGAGGAGGAGGAGGAGGAGGAGGAGGAGGAGGAGGAGGAGGAGAATGAGCCCTATTAACACCAACATCAGCAGCAGGAAAATAATAAGAGTAAGGATAAAAATACAAAATAGTAGTAGTAGTAGTAGTAGTAGTAGTAGTAGTAGTAGTAGTCGTAGTAGTAAAAATAGTAGTAGTAATAGTAGTAGTAGTAGTAGTAATAATAGTAGTAGTAGTAGTAATAGTAGTAGTAGTAGTAGTAGTAATAATAGTAGTAATAGTAGTAGTAGTAGTAAAAAAATAGTTGTAGTAGTAGAAGTAAAACAAGAAAGGAGAAAGTAAAAGAATGAACCATGTGAATACAACTGAGTCACCCTTTAAACCATGCCTGTGGCCAGGAAACCAAGAAGAGAGAAGAGTCAGGGAAGAGTTACATTCACAAAACTGTTACACCGTCAAACAAACGTGGCCGTGAGTCCTGCGAGGAAAGAAAGTCTACTCACATCAGGTCCAGGAAGGAAGAGGTAGATAGGAAGTAGCAGAGTCTAATACTATGTAGACACACACCAGGATACTGATACTCATTTTTTTTCTTCTTTCCAGAGGGTGAATGAGAGAACGTTGGTCTGGTGCTGACGATGCTGCGACGTGTCTTAATGTTCAAATTACATCAGAAATATAATTTTCTACCTCGTTTCTGGTGCTAACGTCGACTTGAAATGACGATGAGGCGACATAATGATGAGGAAGTCAAGAAGATATGTATGGCTCATTAGTTCACCGTGTAGAGGAAGCTGAGTTCAAAGTGCGAATGGAGTATAGGAAGGAAGACTTCTTTTCAGTCCTTTCAAACCGTTCACTTCACCGCCGCGTTGCCAGTTACTCGCCACGCTACTTGATTTCTGCTGAGGCTTGTGTTTCATCGATTCCGAGGCAAGCTTAGAAGGGTTTGGTTTTGAGCAAGTATTTCTGGGATATAAACACTCTGCATGCATGTTGGTAATAAATCTTAGGGAGTGCTGGGAATGGGCCACAGCCAAGGGTAATGCAATACGTTAGGATAATCAGGCTTCATAAATCATATAATTGCATACAGTCAATCTATCACCATTTTTACCGATTGGTTTTGCTTACTATTGGCTACTTTATTGCTATGTATATCAAGAGAATAAATGAAATAAATCAACAAACGAAGTTACATTTACTTTATAGTCCTATTAACCAAGTTTTAGTTAACATACTACAAGGGATTCTAATCAACCGAAGCATCAAGAGAGTATTGGAGTGCGTATATTAAAGTACAAAGGTTGCTGAGCTCATACAAGGTTAAGAAACACTGGTTTAAAAAAATATACACCGTCAGATCCATTACTACAAAGAGCAACCATCACCACCACCACCACCACCACCACCACCACTACCATCACCAGCAGCACCACCAGTACCAGCACCACCACCACCACCACCACCACCACCACCACCACCACCACCACCATCACCACCACCACCACCACCACCACCACCACCACCACCACCACCACCATCATCATCACCAGCAGCAACGTAAACCCATTTTTGCCTTTCTATTGGCTATAAGATTCCGTACATTTTATTCTCATCCCTGTTTTGTACTTTCTTTCCCAATCCCTTACATAGCACATCATCTGCCTCCCCATTCTTCTACTTCCTCCTCCCCACTGTTCTCCCCACCTCCTCCCCACCCACAGTCTCCCCGATCCTGACACACACATCCTCCCTCTACATGGCACCGGATTTCATAACAGTATAAATTAATCGAATTTCACGGTGGCCAGTTACTGTTTTTGCCGCGGAAATGAAAACAAAACCGAGTGTTTCGGAAAACTATATTATCTCCAAATCCACTTCAGAATCTTTTCGTCCTTTTACGTTTAAATCTACTTCTATTTCTACATTTGATAAACTTTTTGTATTATAACTCAACAAATAGAACATAAAACATGTCCAAAAGCTATAACCACTACACAGTTAATCATTTTTCTAATATATAATCTCGTTCATGAGTTGTTTCAAATTGACTCAATACTCATATCACAAACAGTGGAACTCGCTTTTGCTTTACGTCCAAGCTGTTAAGGTTGTTTATTGTGGGTTATATAAATCTTGCCCCAACAGGGTGTTCCATCACGTTTTCCTTGGCAGGCGAGCAGGGAAAGTTTCCGCGTCATGGGCCACATGGAGCCATAAATCAAAGGCTGTGTCCTGATAGGGGTGAAGGCTTGTGGAATTGACCCCACAAATCTGTCATCCTTGGAAAGCTGCTTTCAGACCAGGTGTTAACTCGCTAAACACACGTACGTACACGCCCACACACCTGCTCGTCTGCGTGTGGCTGTTCTGAAGCTAACATTATCATCCTTCTCATAGTGTGGTGTTGTACGATTTACTCCAGCAGTGAAAATCAATCGATGAGTCTGAGAGTAAAGGTCATTTGGTGCGGCAGTGAGGTTGTCTGTGTCTTTTTAGAGTAGTCGTGGTTTGTATGCACACCTGTTCAAGTATTATATCGTATTAGTTGTTGTCGTTACTCCTACTCCTCCTCCTCCTCCTCCTCCTCCTCCTCCTCCTCCTCCTCCTCCTCTTCCTTCTCCTTTTCCTCCTCCTCGTCAACTAGTTTGACCTCTTCATTCTGAATAACTTCTCTTTCTCTCTTTAAGTACAGGATTACTTCACATCACACTATCTTATGGTCACTTGACTTCTATTGTCTGTTAATACTGAATTCAATGCCAAAAAAAGGAAAGACAGGCAATAAATGAATGAAGAAAAACTAACAAAATGCAATCCTTTCTTGTGAACAGATATAGGAAAGAATTCAGGAAATGTCTGCTGACAGTGAGAAATTGAACGAAGGGAGGACCAGCAGCCAGCCATCACCTCGTAATGTTCCTGGTAATTCGGGTCTGTGTGTGTGTGTGTGTGTGTGTGTGTGTGTGTGTGTGTGTGTGTGTGTGTGTGTGTGTGTGTGTGTGTGTGTGTGTGTGTGTGTGTGTGCGCGCGTATGTGTATGTGTGTGTGTGTGTGTGTGTGTGTGTGTGTGTGTGTGTGTGTGTGCGCGTGCGTGCGTGTGCGTGTGTGTGTGTGTGTGTGTGTGTGTGTGTGTGTGTGTGTGTGTGTGTGTGTGTGTGTGTGTGTGTGTGTTTTATGTGACCAAAGCGAAGAACGGATACAAGATATTCAATGTTTGTGTAACAGAAGATTGAAACAAGTATTCCAATTAAATAAATAAATAAAGGGGAGAACACTTGGCCATGACTGCCGCCACCCCCCCTCCACCCCCGCCCCATTTAGTCACAGTAGATCTACACCTCGGCAGATCTAGATACGTATACAATATATCCCTCCTGAGTCCTCAAAATATCCCTAAAAATGCTTGATTTAAAAAACATTTCACAAGAGCCCCCGCTGTTCAGGCTTCGCTCGCCCACCCCTTTTAAAAATCCTGGATTCATCCCTGTGGCCACCCCTTTCCAATGATTTATGTACGCCATTGAATAATTCCATGATATACTCTTATTTATCTCAACCTGTAAAAGTAAGGACGATAAAATAATAACACTAAAAATTGTACTAATGAAAGTTGTTCGTTGGATTACGTACCATTTGCCTAAAATAGCACGAAATGATTTGGAATTTTCAATTATCTTAAGCGGAAACGCAAAGGCAAAGAGCCTCATACTGCAAGCAGTGGATAACTTATACCCTGAATTTTCTAAGTGAGAGTAATTAGCAGTAGAGATAAGTGGTACAATAACCTGAAACGACCCAAGATAACCAAAGCAGCGAAGTGAGGTGCAGCGTAGCAAGGAAAAATTTAAGACTTTCTGGCTAACATTAGTCATGTATATACAATCTTGGATTATACATGATTATACATTTCTTTTGTCCATTGAATTTGAAGCATTAAAGTGTCTGATAAGAGACGTACAGCCATGGCCAGAAAGAAGGGTACTAGCGGGGTAAGGTGCAGCGGGACAAGGCTCTTATATTCTCTCTTCTCCAACCTGTCAGCGGAGGTTGGCTCACACCTGCCCTCTCCTCTCCCCCATCCATCATCTTTGATGCATCTCGTCTACTCGTTTATATTCATTACTATGTGTGATATAGGAGTTTGATAGTCCTTTTTAGTGGCCCAAGGCATCAGGCGTGTGCGCTCTCCTCATATGGGTAAATATATCGAATATGTATGACGACGCTGCCTACTGCGACGGTATACGTGTGTGAAAGGACTGTGTTGATTTATCTTTTCTATGTATGTAGATCTGTCAATGCTTGTGTCTGTCTGTGTGATTACTTCAATTTCGTTTTTTCCATAGAACCATATGTATCTCTCTCTCTCTCTCTCTCTCTCTCTCTCTCTCTCTCTCTCTCTCTCTCTCTCTCTCTCTCTCTCTCTCTCTCGCTCTCTTTCTCTCCGGTAACCATGAAACGAATAATACGCACATACGCACCGTAACTGCCACCTTCTCATCCTCAGCACCTCCACACATTATAATCCACACCATTTCATTACCTAAAGAGATAATTTGCCTTTCCTCGTTCCCCAGTAACCAAGGAGAGAGAGAAAGAGAGAGAGAGAGAGAGAGAGAGAGAGAGAGAGAGAGAGAGAGAGAGAGAGAGAGAGAGAGAGAGAGAGAGAGAGAGAGAGAGAGAGAGAGAGAGAGAGAGAGAGAGAGAGATAGTGGCAATGCACCATCCCAGCCACTACACGCCTCCACTTCCATCTAATAGTAATACAAGGAAAACAGGAGTAGAGTTATCTTAGTTGAAATCTCCTTATCGCCTTCTCCCATCCTCCTCGTAGTCCTTTTTCTCTCCCTTTTCCTGCTGTTTTTTCTCTTTTCATCTTCTTCCTTTTTTTCTTCCCTGAGAATGATGTATGGGATTTGCATTTTTCTTTTTACTCAACACCATTTTATTATTTTTGTCACTTTTTTATTGTTCTCTTTATATTATTATCTCCTGTTTTTGTTCCTTCTCGTCATTTCTCTTCTTTGATTATCGTTTCTTTGACCTTTTCCTCTTCATCATCATCATCGTCATTTATCATTACACAGCAAATCACATTCCTTACACTAATTTTCTTTTATCATTATTATTCCATCCTTCGTCTTCCTCTTCCTCTTTCCACTAATAATCTAATTTTCACTTCCTTCTCCACCAGCTTTTCTTCGTCGTTTCTCTCCCTTTTATAATCTCGTTGAATAATGTATCATGAAAAAAAACATTGTGCTGGAGATTCTCAGCGTCTTGTGGGTAGCTCAAGCTGAATGTGTGATGTTCAATGATGTCCGCCGCCACCTCGTTACAGCCTGGTGCACTCTCATTACCAGCGCATTAACAAAGGAGACATGATAAAAGGTTTTGGCCATAAATCAATCCGGGAAATGATAACAGTCACGTAATAATCATTCATTACACCCTCAAGTTTTTAAGACGATTTTTAATTCTATTTCATCAAACATCATATACATTGTGTTTAAAATTATATCTGTTTTGCGAGATATACTAAACTAGCATTACTATCGTGCTTGTGTCGCGCTATTGGCTTGTTGGTGTGACTAAAATAACAGACTGCTAAATTCAATCCCCACATGACATAGTCTCACTCAATTAAATGGACCCAATGACCTCGAGCTCTGCAGTGCTTGTTCAGACAATAAGCTGCTTAAACGAGGTTGCCACTTGTTCCATCGTTCAGTTGATGGGAAGCTTATCTAGGACTTGAAGCCAGAAGTGTTAGCGTCCATCGTTAAAATGCTGCAAACGACTAACAATTACCTGTACGTCATGCTTATGGTATAGGGTTATGGTATAATTTGATTTTCGATTGCCTCTTCCTTAGACTTCAAACTATTTCACAAAGTTCCCAGCTCAGCCAGTTTTCAATCAGTTCGTCAAGACTCGGCATAAAGACCATTTTTTCCTAAGCCTTTCGTATCTTCGTGAGTGATATGTTCTACACACGACTGTACTGCTGTCAGGCGAACCGATGTCGAATCACACCCTTACAGAAATTTTCTCTTACACAATATTATTGCGTGGGATTCAATCGGTACGTTATTAGTATCTTCATGCCACACACCTTCATAAGTTCTTCCCACACATCATACCTGTCGGAAAATTACTCGTTACGTTATTACTTTCATATCAGAACTTTTCCTATTCCGATCCATGTACTTTTTTTTTCCTTCTTTCTAGTATGTCGTCTTCATCTTTGTGCTCCTCTTGCTTATTATTCTCTATTTTCTCGTCGTAATCCTCATCTTTGTTGTAGTTTCTTTCTTCTTTTTCTTTGTTATTCCTTTCTTTCTCCTCATCCTCTTCCTAGTCCTTTGTCGTAGTTTCCCTCTTCTTTTCCTTTCTTCTCATCCTCTTCCTCGTCCTTTTTCATCCTTTTCCTCCGCGTCTTCGTCCTCGTCCCCTTCTCGGTATGGGGTGTAAATTCAAAGCGTGTGAGGAAAATTGCTCCACCACCCATGTGCAGCGACGCTCCCCCCCCTTTTCCCCCTCTCCTCCCCTCCCTCCTTACCAACAATCCTGGACGACATGAATTTGGAAACCTCGGATAAAATACTCAGTTTAAAAGCGTATATATGTCCCTTTATTTTTGTATTTTATGTGTTTATTTTTTTTGGGGGGTCACACAAAATTCCAGGTTCTTTTATGCCAGCGATTTGGTACAGTTTACTCTGCTACGTTTTCTTTCTTTCTTTGCTATAAGTTGGGCATAATGGAGTTTAGTTTCGTTTTGTTTAAGTCGTCATGATGGAGGGTCGTTTTAGGAAGCGAATGGCTCGAGTATTGGCTGGCTTCTTGTTCCAGCTTCCGGGAGAACGTGGCGGAAACCTTTTTTAGGGCAGAAAGGAGGAGGAGGAGGAGGAGGAGGAGGAGGAGGAGGAGGAGGAGGAGGAGGAGGAGGAGGAGGAGGAGGAGGAGGAGGAGGAGGAGGAGGAGGAGGAGGAGGACGTGGTGGTGGTTTTGGTAGAAAGCATAGAAGTGGAGGAAAGTGGAGAGGAGGAGGTTGTGCGTGAATTTAAAGCAGTAGGCAGCGGAGGGAGGAAGGCAACAGGCACAGAGGAAGAGGCACCAGCGACGGTATAGGTTGAGAGGATGAGAGGTGATGGAAAGTGGAGTGTGGAGATGGTGGTAAGGGAGGCTGCTATTCACTGCCAGCTGCAATACTTGTAATCTTGTCTAGTATGTATCTTTTTTACTTATTATTTTCCTACCACCGAATATAATGATGAATATGGGTCGTTATGCAATTTTTCCACGTCACGTTCTACTTTTATTATATTTACATCACATATATAGAGAATCTTTCTGCGTATCCGAACATCGCTTAATTACAAACCCGCATCCGATTTCCTTATTTTGCAATCTACATTTTATCTTATGTCCATCTCTTTGTTCGTGTTAATTATGATTGCTCTCGGCACGCGTTCAAAAAAGAATGATGAAGATTAAAATGAAAAATGTAATCTAAACCATTATCCTTCGAGCATCAAATTCTGAGCATAATCACTCATACTTTCAGAGCAATTAATCATGTACACTGCAAGCTATTTATAGACAACACAAGTGCTCTCTCTCTCTCTCTCTCTCTCTCTCTCTCTCTCTCTCTCTCTCTCTCTCTCTCTCTCTCTCTCTCTCTCTCTCTCTCTCTCTCTCTCCTCTCGCGCTCAATTTTTTTTCTCCTC
Organism: Metacarcinus magister; assembly: GCA_029783475.1. NCBI lineage: Eukaryota > Metazoa > Arthropoda > Malacostraca > Decapoda > Cancridae > Metacarcinus > Metacarcinus magister. The sequence continues at coordinate 21,925,742 of JAPQNM010000038.1, forward strand.
CTTTCCTCGCTGTACATATCATGCAAAAATACTGATTGATGTTGAGTAACCTCTGTTTTTATTCATTAACTTTTTATACTCGCAAATTTCTTGGGGTTAAGTTTATATACAAGATGAAAAACAAACATACATTTACATTCAATCACTCAACAGAACACTGCACAATGCTAAACCAAACAGGTTTGTGAAAGTGAGTTGCTAACGTTTACTACTCTGGAATCACACTTTTGTCATAACGTCATATGCATCTAAAATCACGATCTGATACATAACAAAATTCCATAATTTACTACATTGTTACGAAATTAGCATTCTCATAGGGATAATTCATGTCCTACTAGGAAATAATTTGCGTCAGTAGATTATATAGTTAATTATCAGTTTTCATAATCATACATATATATTCTCAAATGCATCCACACCCGCGAGGATATAACAGTCTGCCATCCATAGCTGCCGAATGTGTTCTTCGGTATGACTCTGTCTCCCTTTCTGGTCCACACGGATCTCTGAACTCCCGATACTTTTCTATTGAAACACATCTCCGTGGTACCAAAGGCTTTCTGTTTTATTCATTTTTTTTTCTTTTATTTATATGACGACACTCACTTCTCCCACAAGACCTTCAGTCAATACTTCGAGCGATGGCATTTCATCTTTCGTCACCATTGTATTCTGTACAACAAATGTCCTTTAGAATTGCAACATGGGAACGAACATAAGTTACATAACTTTGCTCAATGTGACGCATCTGTGACTCGGGAGTATAAGAATTGTAAGCTTCCTCAATTTAACTTTTACATCACCTACTACAACATTCACTCTCCACAATTATTCCTCACTACTCCACTTCCCCAGAGGCACCTTCAGTTTCTGTTTAATTCACACACGACCACCAAGAAACTCCTCGCAGGAAGCTAGATACCGTCAAGGAATGGAGTATGCCCGACTTCTGGAGCAGGAATTGCGTCTGGTGTTAAGGATATAAAACAGCTTTCACATTGCGATTAAAGTCTTTTGCTTCATTTATCACACACACGCGCGCGCGCACACACACACACACACACACACACACACACACACACACACACACACACACACACACACACACACACACACACACACACACACACACACACACACACACACACACACACACACACACACACACACCACACACACACACACACACACACACACACACACACACACACACACACACACACACACCACACACACACACACACACACACACACACACACACACACACACACACCACACACACACACACACACACACACACACACACACACACACACACACACACACACACACACACACACACACACACACACACACACACACACACACACACACCACACACACACACACACACACACACACACACACACACACACACACACACACACACACACACACCACACACACACACACACACACACACACACACACACACACACACACACACACACACACACACACACACACACACACCACACACACACACACACACACACACACACACACACACACACACACACACACACACACACACACACACACACACACACACACACACACACACACACACACACACACACACACACACACACACACACACACACACACACACACACACACACACACACACACACACACACACACACACACACACACACACACACACACACACACACACACACACACACACACACACACACACACACACACACACACACACACACACACACACACACACACACACCACACACACACACACACACACACACACACACACACACACACACACACACACACACACACACACACACCACACACACACACACACACACACACACACACACACACACACACCACACACACACACACACACACACACACACACACACACACACACACACACACACACACACACACACACACACACACACACACACACACACACACACACACACACACACACACACACACACACACAGAGACACACACACACAGAGACACACACACACACACACACACCCACACCCACACCCACACCCACACCCACACCCACACCCACACCCACACCCACCCACACCCACACACACACACACACACACACACACACACCAACAACAACAAACATATACATCAATAAAGTAATCACGTCTGTCTGTATGTTATTGTGAATAGGAGGAAAGTGATGTATTCAGCACATACTTATATATTTGCCACACATATAAAAGGGAAAGAGACGAGATTACAGTCGCTTGATGGCTTTTGGCTTTTACCTAAATTATTCTATAAATATATTTGTGCCGAGAAAATATTGCTTCATCCACACACTCCGCCACCTAACCAAGTTGTTCATGCATTAGTTTCCATGGCAACCAAAATTACATTACATGAATAGTTAAAAAAAAAGAGAAAAAAAGTTATAACTAGAAAGAAATCACTTATTTTATGTAGTGGTCTTAAGAAAAGGCAATACAAATCTTTAAAGGCGAGAAAAGTATTTACATAAGGTATGAAAACCTAATTGTTCGTGTTGAATTCATGTTTAATTCACTACAAATAAAATAAAACCTAAATCTTCGTGTAGAACTGATTCAATGCAAATAATGTTATCCTTTCCTATATGAGAATACTGGTGTGCATAAAGATATTTTCTTTCCATACCCAGAGGCGTGATTTCGAAAATGTATAATAAATTGTGGCCAGAATGTGACGAGCAGTGTACCCTTGACCCCACAGAGAAAACGTGTGGTAACGATATTCAAGGTATTATGGAACAACAAGGATGCAATTTCAATATAACATTTTTAATGGTATGTCACCACCGGAACCACTACTGTTGATACCACTACCACTTCCACCATCACCATCACGACCACCACCACCACCACCATCACGACCACCACCACCACCACCACCACCACCACCACGACCACCACCACCACCACCACCACCACGACCACCACCACCACCGCCAACAATAACACCACAACACATCACAGCTCCGGTTTATTTGGTGTACAGAAAAAAAAGAGCTGAATCAAATGAATCTGGGAAAAAAAGAAAAAAAATCACCATTCACCACTAAACAAACTTCAAGCTTAAACACACCTATCACACTCTCCTCACCATCGTTTTTATATCGTCACCGTCCTTCCTCCCCTTCCCTTCCCCCCGTCACCACCAGCACCAAGAGCGTGGACACATGCACCACCAACACACAACATAATCAAGAGTAACACACTGATGAAGGCGGGAGCAGCGAGAGTCCATGTGAGAAATTCCATTGTTGAAGGTTTTGGGTGAAAAAGTCCAACCAAAGTGTTACAATGAAGGCCGGCAGAGGGGAGTGTATCGGACTCAACACCGTCATAGTTATTACTTTTCTCTCTCTCTCTCTCTCTCTCTCTCTCTCTCTCTCTCTCTCTCTCTCTCTCTCTCTCTCTTTCTATCTATCTATCTATCTATCATCTATCTATCTATCTATCTCACTCCTTGCCTCCAGTCAGTAGGGTAATTTCCGCAATATATTCCGGCAAGACAATTTCTATCACGTATACTCAGGAATATTCAGACAAACCCAACACAATTTCCACCACGCAGTACACAGTACAAGACGCGCCGACGTAATCAGGAAAATAATGAACACTTGAAGGGCTAAACTAATATAATTGACGCTGTGATGGATTTTTACTTCACTGTGTTACGACTCGAATGTCACAAGTTTAATATTGCTCTGGATTATGGCAAAGGTAACACTGGGAAATCAAAAGGTTCAGTAAAATTTGGGTGTCACAAAGTTAATATTGCACTAGACTGTCTTAAATCAAACACAGGGAATCGCAAGGTTAACTAATATTCTGCTAGACTTGTGTGAGGTTCCCCGTGCGTGTGTGCGTGCGTTCCATTCACCTGTAAGACTTGTAGCAGCGCGATTTGTATAGTGTTCCTTCCTAACTTCCATTTTTCAATTTTCTTTTCCTTCTCTCGTTCTCTAACCTCAATTACAAATACACAGTTACTACATTACCTTTTCTTTCCTTGACATGTGTTGATAAACGAGGTGTGGCAGGCGTGAAGTGAAAAAATAGTTAAGACAATGTCATGTTGATCGCATGTACATGATTATTACTCCTCTTTATACAAACGTCCTCAATGTGGCTACAGGATAATTTTTCATGTCAATTAGCAGTGGACAGTGTTCCATCACAAAATTGATAAAAAAAACCCCCCTTGAAGTATTACCGCTGAAAGCTCTCCATTTACCTCTCCATAATGGCCTTTTATGATCCACGTCCCACACAATCCAGATGTACAGGTATACATATACTGAAAAAATATATTGTAAAGAACCATTGCCATATATTCATAAGAGAAAGCCAATGGCGGACTGAAAACAGGACTGAAAAATGTTTAGTGCAATCTCTCCCGTTCTAGAAATGAAAAAAATAAAGTTTAAATTCAACTCACGAGCTTTAGTATATTTGGATAATTTCATGAATATTGCCTTGAATGAATATTCTACGCGGACATTCTCTCTCTTTTTTTTTTTTCTCTCTCTCTCTCTCTCTCTCTCTCTCTCTCTCTCTCTCTCTCTCTCTCTCTCTCTCTCTCTCTCTCTCTCTCTCTCTCTCTCTCTCTCTCTCTCTCTCTCTTTACTGCAACAACAATACAAACAACAAAAAAAACAAATACAACTACTTCTACTACTACTGCAACTATTATATACTACTACTACTACTACTACTACTACTACTACTACTATAACACTATAAAAAAAAAGTATTTCTTAATGTATACTAATCATAGTTTTCATTTCCAAACGCACACTTGTTTTGTTTTCACACTCACCCTCAACACCTCAACAATCTCCACTTTCTCATCCTTCTCCTTCCACTAATCGCTGCATTTTATCCTACACTACTTTTGTATTAAACACTCTCTCTTTCCTACCGTAAGTAAAGCTGGGGCAGACCAAGGTACGATTTCACGCTGAGCAATACTTAGAGAAAATTTACAAGTCTTGGCTCCGTCAGTACTTGTTTGTGCCATCTTATATCCAGAATAGATAGTATTCATGCACACCAGTTACCACAGGGCTCGTATAGTGATGACATGATCCCAGGAACTTTTAAAATGATCTACACCTTCTATCGTGGCTCCATTGAGAAGGTATGAGGCAACATTGAATTCCTGGGAAGAAGAGATGGAGGGCTCATCCATCCATCAACCTGTTCCAGTACACCCAACGGGAGGGCTGGAATTAATACAGGGAAGACTACACATTGTATACCATCGTGCTGGAACATCTTCAAGCATGGTAGAAAAAGATGGCGGCGGCTGGACAAAAAAAAAAAGAAAAAAAGAACCCTGTTAGCTTTCATTTTAATAGAATATAATAAAATTTTTCATTCTTCTTCACTACTAATTGAGAGAGAGAGAGAGAGAGAGAGAGAGAGAGAGAGAGAGAGAGAGAGAGAGAGAGAGAGAGAGAGAGAGAGAGAGAGAGAGAGAGAGAGAGAGAGAGAGAGAGAGAGAGAGAGGAGAGAGAGAGAGGGAGAGAGAGGAGAGAGAGAGAGGAGAGAGAGAGAGAGAGAGAGGAGAGAGAGAGAGAGGAGAGAGAGAGAGAGAGAGAATGGGACTGACCTCGCTCGTATATACCCAAAGGGAATAAAGACGTCCCAGGGAAGGAAGGGTAACTCATAGCCGTGGCAGGGAGGAGAGGAGAGGCAAGGGAGGAAGGGAAGGGAAGGAAGGGAGGGAGGGAGGGAGGGAGGGAAGGAAGGGAGGGAAGGAAGGGAGGGAAGGAAGGGAGGGAAGGAAGGGGGATGGGGATGGCAGTGTCAGGTGGATATGACCGATGATTCAGTAGAAAATGCGGAAAGAAAAATATATCAATTGAGCTCAGTCCCACAAGGTCAGTTCTCTCGACACTGGTGCTCCCTCACCTAAGGTATTATTAAGGAAGAAAAAGACTGTGCCTCCCGATCGTGTGTTCCCTACAGCTGTGAAGTCTCTTCAGGGAACAGCATCAACACTCCTTACATAGGAACACATAGGAAGAACAAACAGCAACAGGCCTGCTGGCCCTTACGAGGCTGTTTGTGAGACTACACTATCTAATCTAGAGTGAAGGATACAGGATAGTAAGGGTGAAGGCTTCTCTCCCCAGCCATGGCTGGCAGGGAAAGGAAGGCCAACCAAGACCAGACTATCACTACTGTCACTACCACTACTGCTACCACTACTTCCTGGCAAGCGATGTCAGGCCACTAGCGACGTCTTTTGAATCGACATTTCGTAAGTTAGGTACATCAGGATGAACATACTCAAAGTTTGCTACGTTAACGGATAGTATTTTAGTTGTGGATTGGCTTCTAAATATTTGTCAAGTCTATTTTTGAACGTAGTAATTGTTTTACTGTCGACGACATTGACGGGCAGGGAGTTCCAAACGTTAACGATCCGATTGAAAAAGAAGTGCTTGGCTTCGTTTGATGTGAATCTTTTACCAGTAATCTTAAAAGAATGACGTCTTCTTGTTATATTTGATGGATCAAAAATAATGTAATCTTCTGTATTGATATTATCGAATCCTTTGATTATCTTGAACATTTCAATTAAATCCCCTCGCATCCTTCGTTTTTCTAGGCTGAATAAGTTTAGTTCTTTAAGTCTTTCTTCATAAGGATTATTTTTCAGCCTTGGAATAATTTTTGTTATTCTTCGCTGGACTCTTTCCAGTTTGTCAATGTCCTTTCTGTAATATGGGGACCAAAATTGTACGCAATACTCAAGATGGGGTCGTACTAGTGAATTATGCAGTTTTAATATGACTTTTTCTGATTTATTTTCGAAAGTACGCCCAATAAAGCCGACCAATCTGTTAACAGTTTTAACTACCTCTGAGCAATGTTGACTGGGTTTTAAATCGTTTGATATTGTGATTCCCAGATCTTTTTCCTTGTTTACTGTAGAAAGTGGTTTACCATTTATTGAGTATTGAACGTGATCATTATTTCTTCCGATGTGTAGTACCTTGCATTTTTCAACGTTAAATTTCATTTGCCATTTATTGGCCCAAGACGTTAGTCGATCTAGGTCTGATTGTAAGACTTCTCTGTCAATTGTCGTAGTTACTTTGCTGAGAATTTTCGTATCGTCAGCGGATTTCGATATTATGCAAGTGATCCCATCATCTATGTCATTAACATATATCAAGAATAAGACAGGACCAAGCACTGAACCTTGTGGTACGCCACTTTTTACGTTTAACCATTGAGAGGAGACACCGTTTAAGACTACTCTCTGCTTACGTTCAGAGAGCCAGTCCAGAAGCCAATTGTAAATGCTACCAGAGATACCGTGAGTCATTAGTTTATTAAGCAATCGTTGATGAGGTACTTTATCAAAGGCCTTTTGAAAATCCAGATATATGACATCTACTGCTCTGCTTTCATCGTACTCATCTCGTTACTCACAACCAAAGGAATGAACACTTTACGGTGATTTTAAAGGTGCAGCGCCGAACAGACGGTGAGGAAGCAAGCGTCCACGTCACGAAGAAAAACTATAACCATTCATATTAGTCATGCGAGGAGACTGACTTTAATGCGAGAGTTTTGTATTAGCAGCGTAAAAGGTCGATCTCGATTCAGTTGTAGTTATAGAAAAAAATATATTACATGCATTTATCTTTAATTCAGTTGATGAGTATGTGTGAGTGTGTTTGTTTATGTCTCTACGTTCGCCCGGCTGTCTCTCTTTATTTCCAATTTCCAAGAAGTTTTAAAGTAATCAGACGAAGAACAAACACATATATTGCCGGTGTTACTGGATATACGAAAACACATACGTCTATATGGACACCTGTAGACATGTTAATTGGATACTTAGATGTTGCTAATCATCTGCAGGTAAGAGGTTGAGGTGTTTGGTGATTGTCTCTTTAGTTAAAATGGCGGGAAACGGCCAGGGAGGAAGGTTACTTGTACATTACTATCGCCTAACATTGAGTTGTAATATTTTTTCTTCTGGGAATGAAATAACACATGAAAAAGAAGAAATCATACGTGTGTTTGCTTATGTGTGTGTGTGTAACTATTTTATTTTACACTCGCATGTCCCATATTTCACTCACACACCTGCCAACACAACGAAGCTTCAGGTAACGCACTCACACACCTGCCAGCATAACGAAGCCTCAGGTAACGCACTCACACACCTGCCAACATAACGAGGCTTCAGGTAACGCACTCACACACCTGCCAACACAACGAAGCCTCAGGTAACGCACTCACACACCTGCCAACACAACGAGGCTTCAGGTAACGTACTCACACACCTGCCGACATAACGAAGCCTCAGGTAACGCACTCACACACCTGCCAACACAAGGAGGCTTCAAGTAACGTACTCACACACCTGCCAACACAACGAGGCTTCAGGTAACGCACTCACACACCTGCCAACACAACGAGGCTTCAGGTAACGCACTCACACACCTGCCAACACAACGAGGCTTCAAGTAACGCACTCACACACCTGCCAACACAACGAGGCTTCAGGTAACGCACTCATAACAGGAGAACAATAAATAGACTACATGGACGTGTGAGGGATGGAGGCGTCATTATTACAGGTGTGCGGCTCACCTTGGGGGAATGTATTAGATTATTCATTGCATGTCAGGCTTTAAAAAATATTAAATACTCCGTTATAGTAATTTGGAACTGCTTCAGTGTAAATGATATCTAAATGTGATCAATAGAGCTTCATTTCCCTTCGTGGCTTCTCTTCAACGGAACTCATAACACCTTATTGCACCCTCAATCCTTACGTCTCTTGTGACGGGAGAATACTACACTACCTCTACCATTGTTCTCCAGTGTCTGACATACAAACAGTCAATTCAGGTTCTTAAACGGTAATGCCTCACGACCTCAAGTTGGCAGTTCATTAACACAGCTCACAACGCTTGTCACTCCCAAGGTGCTGCTCCCTAGGAGGCATCAGCAGCAGGCCCACGTAGGTTTGGCTTAGGGCGAGGCATTGGTATTCAAAAGCCGCAGCTCGCTCAATGGTTTCGTTCGTCAAATTTCATAACAAACTATTTGGAAATGTTTATTTTTTCCTGTTTTCGTTATACTGGTGTTGTTTTGTTATTCCACAACAACGACTTGCTATTGTGTTTTTATAATAATCATGATGTCGATGATGAGGATGACGATGATGTTGCTGATAATAATAATAATAATAATAATAATAATAATGATAATCGTAAAAATAATAATAATGATAACAATAATAATAATAATAATAATAATAATGACAATAATAATAGGAGGAGTAGAAGAAAACAACATGACGACCTGAAGTCACATTAAAGTTAAGACGCCACTAATTTGTTTATGAAGAATCCACTCATGAATAAAAAAATAAAGAAATAAAAAACACCCAGAGTATTTAGACGTTCTTCCATCTCTCTCTCTCTCTCTCTCTCTCTCTCTCTCTCTCTCTCTCTCTCTCTCTCTCTCTCTCTCTCTCTCTCTCTCTCTCTCTCTCTCTCATTTTGGGTACGTGAACCAAACTGGCGGTTGGAAGAACAGAAAATTGCGAGCGCATGTTTGTGTATATTTGCTGGCGAAAGAAGATCTGGACGAAGAGGGAAGGAGGAAGAGGGAAAACGTAGGAGGAAGGAGTAGGAGGGAAGGAGTTGAAGGGAAGAAGAAAGAGGGGAGGAGTTGGAGCGAAATATGGTGTTGGAGGGTTAAAGATCAATTGAGTTTGAGGAAGGGGAGAAAAAAAAAGAATGCTGAGAAAAACGAAGGAGGTAATGGAGGATGAGGAGGAGGAAGAGGAGGAGGAGGAGGAAAGAATATAGGTCGTTGGTGAATGTTGAAAGCTCTTGCTTTCAACATTCACCAACGACCTATATTCATCTTTCCTCCTCCTCCTCCTCTTCCTTCTCCTCATCCTCCATTACCAGATAAGAATTTGGGTTCACTGTGTACGTAACAGCAGGACGTGGAGAAGGGAATGACATAATGACACCCTATCAATTGCCTTGCCTTGGTCTCCTACTACTGTAGTCTTCTCTGTCAGTGGTATTCAAATCAATGGTGGAAATATTATGACAAGAATATTCGTGGGAAAGATATTCATAATTCTCTTTAAAATTTTTTTTGAGTTCTCTGCGTAATCTAATGGCATCTTGGTATTACTTCAGGAGAGAAATGAATGATACATACATATATATATATATATATATATATATATATATATATATATATATATATATATATATATATATATATTTATGGTAGAAAGATTCTTTGGTGTATACAAATAACAAACAAACATTATTGAGGTTATTACTGGAGAGATATTAAATCATTGAGTTAATAGATTCATTTACTGTAATTGTACAAACGCATACACTGGTGAATCGGATGAAGAAAGATGCGATTTATGACACTTAAAGGTAAAAATAGAACTTATAGCTGCACGTTGCTGTTCAGTTTAGTGGCTATTCTGGAATTCAACGAAGTCAATACGAAAATATTGCACCAAGATAGATTGACTAATTAATTAACTCTCCTGAAACCGTAACTGGTTAGGTCATAAGGCGTCGTGGTGCCATAAGAGACGTGGGTGATTGACTAAGACTGAGTGGTATACGAGTAAAACCACTATGCTACACGTTACTGTTCTGTTCCCTGTCATCTCCACGTCTCTCTCCTCACTGGCACGTGTCTGTCCTTCCAGGCGCCTCTAAGAATAGAGGACAAAAGACGACGATTTCGCAGCTGGTATTAGACGTTACAACAAAGACTAAACATCCAACATAAAGAGAAATTGGTTGAAGTGTACCTTCTCAGCTACTGAAAGCCATTACTGTGATTACTTGTGTCTGTCTATTGCCTGAGGCCTCGACAAAAACAAACAGACCTTTAGGAAGAAATAGTGTTACTGAATTCTAACCAAAACAAACAAAAATAAAATAAAACTACTGGAAGGAAAACGTACACAAACGAACTGAAGAAAATTATTTTGTGGACGGAATCAGAGGTTTATGTGGAGTGAATAGAATACGTACTAGTGAGGCGTCAGGTGCCCGAGGACCATGTGATGTGATCACAAGTGGGTGTGTGTGTGTGTGTGTGTGTGTGTGTGGGTGTGGGTGTGGGTGTGGGTGTGTGTGTGTGTGTGTGTGTGTGTGTGTGTGTGTGTGTGTGTGCGTGTGTGTGGTGTGTGTGTGTGTGTGTGTGTGTGTGTGTGTGTGTGTGTGTGTGTGTGTGTGCGTGCGTGTGTGTGCGTGCGTGTGTGTGTGTGTGTGTGTGTGTGTGTGTGTGTGTGTGTGTGTGTGTGTGTGTGTGTGTGTGTGTGTGTGTGTGTGTGTGTGTGTGTGTGTCGGGGCGCAGCAGACAATAGGCAGTGGGGGAAGGGGGGAATGGGGAAAGGGGGGAATGGGGGAAGGAGGGAATGGGGGAAGGAGGGAAGGGGGGAAGGAGGGAAGGGGAGGCACTCTGATGACGAAGGGACAATGATTAGGGAGGTGGAAGAGGAGTTATTATGACATGGTGGACGAATGTAAGAAGAATAGTAGAGCTACAAAAAGAAAAAGAATAAAACAAAAAAATATATACATGAAAAAATGAAACCAAGTGAAATAAGACGGAGTAAATTTCGACAAAAGTTAACACAAGGAAATCCAGAAAAAAATGTGAGGTGGGAGAATAAACATGGAAGTTAAAACAAAACAAAAAAAACTGGAGCAACAACTACCATCAAAAATAATGGCAACTAAGTATGTGGAGTTAACATTATAACACGAAAGTTT